>PVKE010018644.1:0-29305 GCA_004027555.1 Craseonycteris thonglongyai
GAAGGGCATTTTGGTTGTTTCCATGTTCTGGCCACTGTGAACAGTGCTGCAATGAACATGCGGGTACAAACATCTTTAAAGATTAAGGTCTTCAGGTTTTTTGGGTAGATGCCCAGTAGAGGGATGGCTGGGTCATATGGTAATTCCATTCGTAATTTTTTGAGGAATCTCCATACAGCCTTCCATAGTGGTTGTACCAAAAACTGAAGTATTTTTGCAGTGTAAAATTTTGTGACACTGTATGGCTGCAATAATTTCGAGGGGTATTGAAAATGGCATGTTATTAAAAAGAAAAAAGTTACTCTAACAAAGAAACTAGAAGAATAAAACTAGGGTAGAATAACTATTATTCTGTTCTTCTTGGATTGTGATAATAACTATTGTTACCAATTGACAAAATCGAAGACATTTTTCTATAAGGTGAGAGATATTTATACTCATGCAATTAATAGATATTTGATATGATAATAAAAGATCTGAAGGATATAGAATTATATATTCTCTTTACATGTAAAACTTTCAATTATTTTTAATATATAAGCTTTTAAGTTTGAGGGTTATAATAAGATATTCAAAGAAAGAAAGTACATTTCCACAACTATAATTAGGAAAGTAAGACTAATTACCAGAATACTTTCACATGAAGATTCTTGTATCTCGTGACTTAAACTGAATTATTCTAAAACTTTCGCACTTCTTACAACAGAAGGGGAATATAATTTTAAAATATAGAAAAATCTCATTTCAGGGTTAGTAAGGCCTATTTTGTATTCATTCTCATGCTTGAATTGCTATGACTATGTCAAAAAAATAGATACACTTAAGGCTGAATAAAATTTCCTTATAATGTTTTCCACAGACTAAGCTATTTCCTAGAACAATTGGGAACCATTATGCAGCTATACATGGAGGTTTTATAAGTCTTTTGTTGAAACTTTAAAAATGTAATGTTACATAGGGGAGTACAATATGCCATTTTTTTCCTGATAAAAGTTCTTTGCATTTTAATACTGTGTAAGTATTATGCAAAATTTGACTAGTTCACACTCAAGGCTATCACTTCTAAGTAGCTCAGACTTTTTTTTTTAAAGCCACAGTAGCACGGATTTAAGAATTTGTAATCCAGTCTGAGGAGTATATCTATTTTAGTACTAGTTCTAGTAGTATTACATTTCATAAGATAGCTTTATTCAAAACTTTGTAGTCCCTCCATTCTCTTCAGTAATAACTGGTTTCAATGAAGAGTGCATTACAGTGTATTATTAGCCCATTTACTTTTGGACCTCCCCCTTCACCTATATTTCATTCTGCATATTTAAGCTGTCAGTTCATTGTACTCAGTGGAGCATGAGAAAATACTGGGTTCTTTCAGTAGCACAGCAGGTGTGCATTTATGAAGCTTATCTGATATATCCAGCAACAGACAACAGATTAATGTCACTGTTCACAATCCTTAGGAGATAAAGAGAAACACTGATATAAAAAAATTTACAATTGCTTTCACATGTTTAAAGAAAATTTTAGACAATGTCATGAAATAGTCTCTCCAGACTGCTTATTGACTGCAGGTTTTGGCTTTTACAGCCTAATTCCAAGACCAATTTTGGCTTTAAATATATTAATAATGTTTATTTTCCTTAATGTCCGTTGGACTATGGATAATGGCAAAAATAAAGAAAAATAAAAGATACAAAAGTTTCTTTTCTCCTTCTATTTATATGACTTTCTATAATTCCCAAATGAATTCTAAAGTCGACTGTTTCCTATTCCCCTGCTTCATTCATTATAGAATAAATAAATAAATCAGGAAAAAAATTATATCCAGAGAATGTGTAGGATAAACTCTTAGTTATTTTCCAATTTTTCTTCCCCTTTACTTTTTCACATTTCATATTAGTACTTTTCAAGCTTTATTTTTATTTATTTTTATTTTTTTAAGGTTGTCATTCTGCTTCCTGGGATAAAGATAACATTTTCCAAATTGTCTTGCAGCTTTCTGTGGCCCTATCAATTGCTGAGAATATTAAAATATTAAAATATTCAGCTATGGAAAACTGGAATTATCCATTTTTCCATTTATTTTTGTCAATTTCTGCTTTGTATATTTTGATGCTATTTATTTCTAGAGTGTGCCACACAATTAATTAATGAATTATCTGAGCTTGTAGTTTTATTCATAGCAAAGTACTTAAGATTAATTTTTTTAATATTATATATTTTTTTTCTATTCCTTCTGTCATTTTTCACAAATTATATATTTGAAGATAATTTTCCATTTTATCTAAATTGTCATGTTTATTGGCATGCAGTTTTAAAAATATCTTCTTATGATCTATTTATTATCTTAAAAGTATAGTGATATCCCTTATTGTTTCTAAACTTAAAATTTCTTATTAATGGTCAGGCTTCATCTTTCCTAAAATACAAATTCAAGCCCTAAAATTCTCTATAGAGTTTTTCGGCTGAATCTTACAAGTTTTAGTGGTGCACATTTAATTATAATTCATATTTTAAATATTTAATTTCCATTTTAATTTTTTCTTTCCTTTTTGAATTATTTAAAAGCATACTGCCTAATTTTGCAGCTGTAGGGATTTTCTACCTTCTCACAATAAGGTAGAATTTCTGACTGCAGCCTTGTCTCCACACTGCTCCTTCCTTTCTCTCCCATTTGCCCCTTTTTCTCTAACCTTCAGGTGTTGCCTTGCATTGCGTGGCTCAATGAACTGAAGTTGTGTTTCTCAGGGTTTCTCCTGCGGAGATCCCTTTATTCAGATGTCCCTTCCTGGGCAGGTTTCGGGGTTCTCCTCTCACATAGCCATCTTAGGACCCCAGAATTTTTTTAATTTGAATTTTTTCAGTCCATTGAAACTGATTGAGGCTTATTTTGTGAACCACCATAAGGTTAATCTTGATGAATTTCCTATGCACACTTTCAGAAAAGAATGTATTTTTCTATCATTGTTCAGTTGAATGTTCTGTATATTCCAATTAGAACGAATTTCTTGATTTTGTTATTCCTTTGCTCTTTGGTTATGCTGATTGATGTTTGTTTGTATTGTTGCTCTGTTTCTTCTATCAGCTACAGTGAGAGTTACATTAAAATCTCAGACTATGAACATGGATATCTAATCCATTTCATTCTATAGAGTTTTGTTTTATAAATTTTGAAGCTCTGCTGTAAAGTGCATACCAGTTTTGTATCAATTTAAAGTTTCCATGGTGTGATCCCTTCATCTTTCTGAAATGTTCCCATTTCTGTCTCGTAATGCTTTTTTGATTAAAGGTGGAGATGAGTGATATAGACAGTCATGAGATTGGAAAAATAATAAGTCACAGACACAGCCTCTGGATCAAGAAATGTGCCAAGCCATCTTCTTGCACTCTGGCTTGGTTTGTCTAAAATTGTTAACTATGGAACTAACCATGGCCATTATAATCTGGTCCTTGAATAAGGAAGCTAGTTAGTCCTAGTGAAGTCAACTGTAAAACGCTTTTGTGGGAAAATTGTATAGAAGGAGAAAAAGAGAGAGAAAGAAAGGAAGAATGAAAGAACAATCAAAAGTGTGAAATACAAAATTCAATGACAGGTAAAGAGATATAATGCCTTAAAAAAATAGCTAACAACACCAACATCAGTAATAAATTCTCTCCAGGTCCATATAATTTATAAAGTAGTGGAAAAAATAGTTTTAAATTAGTATTTTTCCATGTTCTAAATCGTTAACTGAAAAAATAACCTACTTTTCACAATATGAAATAAAGCTCAAATAAAATAAGCAAAAATTGGTTGTGGTAAAACCAATTAAAATATTAGAAATAAAAATATAGATACTAATGTTTTTTAAAAGATGCAATAGATGATATATACCCATAAGTAGACCCAGTCAGGGAAAGAATTAATTCACTGGAAATTAATATTATGCTATCACACAGGGTATTACACAGACACCAAAACTAAATTTAATTAAGGTATGTGGAGGTCAATAGGATATTTCATAAAATAATTACTTTTTATATGTTTTTCCCTAGTCCCTATTATTTGTGTGATTCTTGTTGTTCATGGATATACATACCTACAGGTACCTTAGCTTATAAGAAATTAAAATATCCCATGGGTCAAAGAGCCACATTTTGTACTTCTCTAAGCCTGATATATCATCCAAATTCATATTAGTGTGCTATGTAGACATTTCTAACATAACTACAAATGTGGCCAAAATTATTTTAATAAAAAATAGAATAGGTAAGGCCTCCTTTTATGCTTTTGTTCTCACCATGTTAGACTCTATTTCTACTGCAAAACTCAGTTCTCGTGGATTTTAGTTTGACTTCATGGGTTCTACTAATGTGGAATCACAACAAAGCCATCATTTTCTTTCTTTCCTTCTTTCTTTCTTTCTTTCTTTCTTTCTTTCTTTCTTTCTTTCTTTCTTTTCTTTCTTTCTTTCTTTCTAAGATTTATTTTATTGTTTTTGATAGAGACAGAGAGACAGAGACAGAGAGAAACAGAGAGAAGGGGGAGGGCCAGAGCAGTCTCCATAGTTGTAAGTCATCAGTTTTCAGCATGGTTTCATTCCACACAGGTGGGCAGGGGCTGCACAGGGTGGGAACTGGGCTGGGGGCCTCCTGCATGGGAGACACCTACCCTCAAGCCAGGGGCCAAACCAGGGGGCAAGAACTGAACTGGGAGCCTCCTGCATGGGAAGCATACCCCAATTCAGCATATAGGTCTGCATGAGCAGGGACCCGGATTCGATCCTCAGTCCCCGGGGCTGGAATGCAAGTGCTTAACTCTCTGAGGTATCCTAGCTTCACTATGTTCTGAGTAAAACTGTGGCTATTACCAAGAATATTCCCTCTCCCTATGTAATCTATTTCATAACCTCAAGAGTCTGGTTTGTATAAGAGCATTATTATTTGGGCAACCTAAACATTTTAAGGAGTTAGCAAAGAAATTTGATGGTAGTTTCGTACCTTTCCCTGTAGTTACTGGGTATCATGTATTTTGACTGATTCGTAAGTGGTGACATTTTCCATGTCTATATACCATATAAGTAAGTCTTGAAAGTATGTTTTCTTTTTATCTATCATACTGTTTTCTTTCTTTTCAACTCCTGCCACCTCCAACAAACACAAAATCTAACACTTACCATGCTCTGCTTCTTCCAAGGTTTTAACAAGTAGAGAATCATGTTATACATTTCAAAACTTAACTTTTTAATGATGTAGTTGGGTTAAAGCTCTCAGTTTAAAGCCATATATTTGAGATAAGGAACTTAGCAAAATGATACTACTTACTGAGCGAATAAAGAAGGCAAATTCAGACAAAGCCAAATATTTGACACTAAATATCATTAACCCCTATCAACCCTTTTCTGAAAACCCAAGTGCCATGCTGTTAGTAAGCAACAGATTCTAATGCATTACCAGAACTCCAAATTACAATATGTATATCCAAGTGTAAATAATTAAATGTACATATATTTAACCTGAATTACTCCCAAGACATGTTGTTCTCACCTCTTGCCTCCCACCTAACCTTGTCAGTTATTAGTAAAGTACTAACAGGGTACTAGAGAAGAAGGAGAAACAAAGGTAGTTAGGACACTACAGCCCCTGCAGTGCTTAATCCATAGAGCAGGAAATGCAAATTGGTGAATTGGATCGACAACATGGTTACACTAAACTACAGAAAAAGGACCCTAAGGGCACTAGCAGGAAGTAAATTGGATTCTATTTTAAGACGATGGTTCATTTACATTGTTGTAATTATTTAAATAATTAATTTCATAAGGAAAGAAGCTTATATAAGTCAACACCGCAGTGAGCTGCAAATCCAAAATTCTCTCAGGCTAACCCAGAGCTGTTTATCACCTACTTTATAATAGTAAATCTTTTAAAGAAAAAACAAACAAGCAATATTTTTAAGGAAGAGGACTTAAATTGCATACTACTTAGTTGGTACTAAAAGTATTTCAGTTTTATAGTATTGTATTGGCTGCCTTTGTAGAATATTTTCTAACCCAGAGCAAACAGATATCTTTCTCTGAGTCCGAAAAACAATGTTCATCCACATCCAGCTTAGGAAACCAACTGCCTCACAAAAAGCACCAGGAAGATACATGAGATCAGGGTCAACGGGACCAAAGGAGAAGAAAATTGCCACAATGTGGTGAATATAGGCCAATGAGGTACCAGTAGCTGGGAGTCTACAATATGCAAGGTCAAGAATAGGCTTGAGTCAGAGCATATTAAATAAAACCTGTGGGTTAAAAGCCTCAAGGTCAGGTTAGACAGATTTCTCTAGAGTCTCAGAAGATTCTCAAAAGCAAAAGGTCATCAAAGACTGAGAATGTCCGGTGCCACAAATATATGGTGATGAAAGGGGAGCTGATTCTGGGTGGTGGGCACATAATGCGATGCATGGGTGATGTGATGTGGACTTGTACATCTGGAAACTATCTAATTGTTACCAATCAATGTCACCCCATTAAATTTAACAATAAATAAATAAATAAATAAACAAACAAACAAACAAATAAATAAAATAAAGTATGTTTCCAGAGTTAAAAAAAAAAAAGACTGAGAATGTTGGAAAAAAAACTATAGAATCAAACACACAGAAAGAAAATCAACTTGACTTTTTTGGCAGTTCTCTCTCTCTTCTTTTTCTCTTTTTTCTTTTTTGTTTTCATTGCCCTGTCAGAAGGAAAGAAAGAAAAAAGAGTAATATTGGGCTGGAGCACTTAGGAGAGACATATAAGAAAAAGTTGGAAAATTCAATAAACTTACCACATAATTTTTGTCCTCATTTGTTATATTCTCACCTGATAGATAACATACTTCTCTCCAATTCTTTGAAGATTTTAACACTGACAGCATCCTATTTCTCCAAGAAACTCAGAATTAGCCATGCACCTAATTCTGCACATGTAGCATTTAACAACATAGACTCACTGTTCTATTTCCATCCTTATTCTATTCATCTTCACCTCTGTTGCACTTGAGCCACTCACTCCCAGTACCACACACTCAAGTTTCTCATTTCCTTTTCTGGTCTGTCTTAAATCTTAAGTACACGCGATTCTATTTTCAAACTACAATTGCCTATCCTTCAACTAACTTCAAAATCCCACTACTGTTCTTCAGCCTCATCAAGATTTACAGACACTTCATTTCTGTGTGCTCTGAAGCTTTGCAGTTCCTATTCTTCATTCTATTCTGTGTTTCTTCTATGGAAGCCAGATAATTAGTGGTTAACCAGATAACATGTAGATCAAGAATACTTGAATTTTACTCCAACTCCTTCACTTCTTAGATGGCAACATTTAGAAAGTTTCTTACTATTAGTAAGATAATGATTATAAAAGATTCCTTATAGTAAAAGGATGAAATAAATATTAAAGAGGTATTTCGTATGAAGAAGTTAACATGATGCGGAAACATACAGTATATTTCACCTAGTATTAGTATTAGTCTTTAACCATGTTTTATCACTTCGACTATTCTAATACACAACTTGTGTGTTTAGTTTTGTTATCAACTCTCTGCCTTTCCATCTCTACTCATTCTCTATGGATAAGTTCAGCCAAATATATAATTTTATCATCAAATCTTGATGAGATTCCTTTCTAACTTTAGTACAAATTGTCCTCTTAAAGCTCCAGAACACATATTACACATTTAGTTGCACTGGTACAATATGGATGTTCTAACAAATCTCAGCCTAAACATGTCCAAACGTGAATTAATCATCACCTCCCTTTCATCATATGATGTTCTCTGGTGGTTTTTGTAACCATGATGAATGTGAAAAGCAATGATCCAATTGCCAAGAAAAAACATTTTCAAGCCAAGTTAGAATACTCATTCTTTCTAAATTCCTATATGTGATTATCTATTTGGCTCTATAGATATATACTGTACATAACTTGAAAAACATTTCATCTATCATCACTACCTTAGTGTAATATCTTTTTCTTTTTTTTAGTGTGGACTGTTGCAATGACCTTTGAACTGTTCTCCTTGAATCCAAAATTTCTTCCCTCAAAATAAACTTAACAGAACAAAAGGCATCTTTACTGCCTTAGAATTTTCTTTATAAACTTGAAATCTGACAATAGCAGTCCTCTCTTTTCAGACCAGTTCACAACGGTCTTTAAGAAACAAACCAAAAAAATTCCCTAGCATATACAGAGTGGGCCAAAAAATGTATACACATTTTAAGAAAGGAAAAACAGTATTAAAATTGTAGTGCTCAATATGTACTGATAATAGAAGATAAATACAAGTCACGTTTGTCTTCTGAAATTACAAGAGCTGCTCAAAGTGGTTAACATCAGTGTCCAGATACTTCTGAATAAGGTGAACTACAGCTTGGACAACATTGACAAAGTGTTCACTTGTATGACCGCGCATGCCATTTCAATTTACCACTTGTCTCAAACTTATCATGAATGTGGCAATTATTAGGCATGTTAGAGGTTCTGTTGCATACTCATGCCTCCATTGTCATTGCACTTCCATAACATTCTCCAATTTCAAATACCACTTCAAAAAGGTCTTACGATCCTTGACAACCTTGTTTCCATTTTCTTTGACTGTCTAGCCTGTCACCTAGTGACACTAGCATTCATTTGATTAAAGCCATCTTTTGAGTGAATATCATACTACACATTGCTACTGTAATTCAATTCAACTTTGAAAAGTAATATATAGATAGCAGCTCTTATAATGTGTATACAATTCTTTGGCACCTCCAGTATATACAGCTTTTCTTCTCTATTTAGCATCACAAAATGGAACTTCCTGGACTCAAATGTATGCTCAAATCCACTTCTTAACTCTGTGGCCTCAGACAAGTTACTTTATCTATCTAATATGTAATAACCTAGTATATGTAGTAATCTACTAATGAAACTCACTTTTCACACACCTTGGTGTCTCTTTCTTTGGATTTTAAATTCTGGAATTCTGTTTTTAACATATATTTTCATATTTATTTAAAGCAATTGTTGGTACTTCAGTAGCACACTTAACATTAAATGGGTTGACTAATATCAATGTACCCATTGCTTTACAAAAATATCTCATTAGATTTTCTTCACAAATTGTTTTTGTAGGCATTGTAACTTACTCTTAAACATGAAAGATAATTAAGAATTAGAGAGATTAGCATGTTTCTCAATGTCAGAAGTCCAGTAAGAATAACAACGGTTCACATTCAAATCTATTAGTCTCCAGATTTTCTGCCCTTTCCACTTTTGCTTGGCTATCTATTAGAGGAAAAGCAGCTGACATAGTTATAGATGCCTCCTTTCTAATTTTAATTATATCCTTCAACTGTCAAGTGGGATAAAAAGTACAGATAAATTTAATTTTCAACTGGATAAGCACAAAAGAATTTCATTTATGAACAACTTCCAGTAGACTCCCAAAGGGTGATTTAAAATACAAATCCCCAAACTACAACCTAGAACTCCACATTAAAAATTACTGAAAATATTTCCCAAGAGGTTAATAATGAACACAAAGAGAACCACTGGACAAAAATGAGTACTAAATATGCAAGATGTAATCACTAATGGTATAGCTGCTAAACATTACAGTCATAAGACTAGAGAAAATGCTTAGTGCTGATATTTTTATCAAGTTTATAACTGGAAAATAGATCAAGGAAATGACATTAACAATTGTTCTGTGGATCCCACCTTAACTGCAAAGGAGAAAGAGAAGAGAATAAAATGTTTTTTGTTTTCTACTATTGAAACTATGTGACATATATTGCCCAAATATGTACTGGTATTGTATTTCTTTCCACTTTCAAGTAAATGAGATAATTATGCCTTTTCACCTGTGAAGCAAGACATGGCCACACAATTTGCTGTGATCAATTATATGAGTGAAATTTATTTGATACTTCTGTGTGGAGTCATTTAATTGTTTGTGTTCCACTTCCCCTTTAGCTCTGACCTAACTCCAAATGTGTGGGTAGACATACATAGACAATGAGCAAGCACACGGATAAACTCTCTTTCCAAGAGGTGCTAAGGTGCACACTGAAGATCAAGAAGAATTTAAACTTTGAAGATTAGGCTTATGTTTTAATTTTATTATGTTTTTTGTTACCATAACATAAACTGTATCAGTATGCTAATTGATAGAGAATATATTTAAATGATGTTTATGAGGTGAATTTAAAAAATAAACTAAATTTATTAACTAAAAATATTCAAAATAATTATAACTGAAGGAGACAAAGTTGGTCTGCTGATTCACTTTAAAGACTAAGTCCTAATCCCTTTAGGAAAAAAAAAAAATACAACTTTAACTTTATTTCAAGTATTAGAGTCTCCCAAGAGGCAAAGTGAAAACAATTAAGTAAAACTATCTTCAATACAGGAACTGTCGTCAAATAATTAGATTAGCTTTAGGACGCATGCCACCATAGTCAGTGTCACAGGATTTTAAAAGCTTAAGATTAATCTCCTTTGAACTCCATTTGACTCAAAATAACCTTAATTACCATAGCTTTTCCCAAGACAAAACCTCTTACTGCTATTTCAGGCAAAGCTGGTTATTGAAATATTTGAAAGATTTTTGCTTATATGTGTATGGTATGATCTTTTAAAAAGCTATTATATCAAAACAACATGCAAAAAAAGTAATGTAATGCAAATTTTAAAAAGGCATTCAATTAATTATTGTTGTGTGTGTGTTGGGAGGTGGTGGTTAATGCTCTTGCTTTATATTTGGAATATCTTTCATATGCCATGCAATACATGAGAGATGGATTTAAGTGGGTTCCATTTTGCTATGGGAAGAAATCTGGATTAATCCATGAATTATAAAAGTCAACAGAGAAGTCAGACTTTGTTCTGAGGATTGATGACATGAAGCCTGGGGTGATGGGGCATTCTGTTTTATTTTCTCAAGAAGCAATTGATGTCAGTCTGTCCTGGAAAAAGATCGACAACAAATCTAAAGAAGCACTCTACCTTTCCTCCACCTGCTTCAGGGTTGTTTCAGTTTGATGAAGCAAGATGTTTTCTTAATTATTCCACAACTTATTTATTTTGGATTTATTATGTGACACACAGTGATGAGGCCCTAGGGAATATGAGATACACAAAACAGAATAGAGTCCCTGCCTTGAAGATATTTTCATAGTCACGTGGGAGATGGGCATTTCATCAATCACACAAAAGTAAATGGAATGTGAAACCGTTAAATGATCCCAAAAGGCAAGACACAGGATTCGGAAAGCATATAATAGAAACTGACTTAGTCAAGGACACCAGGAAATTATTTTTGAGGATGTGACACAAATTGATTAGGAGTTAATTAAGCAAAAATGTGTGCATGTGTGTATATGCCAGTGTGTGTTCATACACCTATGTGTGTACACTGAGCATTCCAGAAAAAGGAGAGGGCAGATACAAAGGCTTCAATTTAAGAGGGAGCTCAAGAGCTAGGGGCTGGCTGGAGTGACAGAGTGTAGAGAAATGTGACTCATGAGGACACTTGAAGGATAACTAATGCCAGACACCATAGAGATTATTATGATATTTTGACTCCTTCATAAAGCTTTCCAAACTAAAATCTCCATGTTTGTCCTCTTCCTTTATTTTTTAAAATTAAATTCATTGGGGGTGACATTGGTTAATAAAATTGTATTATAGGTTTCAAGTGTACAATTCTATAATACATCATCTATATATTACATCTATTTCATTTTCAGGATAAATCTTCTGTTTAACACTATGTGGTTCAAGTACTATCTTAAATTTTATGTAATACTTTATGTAGGCATAAATGATAGAAGAAAATTAGGGAGGGGATGGGAGAGGGAGGGAAGAAAAAAATCAAATAATCAGCAGTTAAGAGAATAGCTGATAGCAACAAGGTTAAAACTATATGATCATTAATTATTCATTACTAATGTATAATTAAAATACTTTGAGTACTTAACTCTATAATACAACAATTTTACATACCTTATTTCTAACACACTCATCATCTGACCAGATAAACAGTACTACCAGTACCGATTATCAATAGACAAAGTGCAGCACAGATAAGATAGGCCGTTTACCTAAATTCACAGACTTAATGAGTACAGGCATATCTGGAAGGTTTGGGGATTCAGTTCCAGACCACTGCAATAAAGCAAGTCACACAAACTTTTTTTGTTTCCTAGTGCACATGAAAGCTGTCTACAGTGTTCCCTCGCCACTTCGTGCTTCACGGTTTGCGGCTTCAGTGCTTCGCGGGTTTTTCCAAAACATTCATCAAAAAATAAAAATGAGAAAATACAACCATGTCGGCAGCCACATGGCGGAAAGGAGCGTTGTTTCATGTGGGTGCGCGAGAGAGAAGGATCCCTGCCTGTCAAACAAAGAGATGAGGTGACTCAGAGTCCATCCCACGGGCTCTCATAAAGGCGCGGGATGGGTTTCCGGTGCGACATCGACCCATGAGAAAATTCCTAGGGGCAAATCCTACTTCGCGGGTTTTCAGCTTTCGCGGAAGGTTCTGGTCCCCATTAACTGCGATAAACGAGGGATCGCTGTATACTATACTATAGTCTGTTAAGTGTGCAATAGCATTAAGTATCAAAAAGGTATATATTTTAATTTAAAAAGTACTTCATTGCTAAGAAATGCCAACCATCATATGAGTTTTCAGCAAGCTATAAACTTTGCTAATGGGGGATTTTGCCTTGATGTTGGTGAAAACAGTGTCTGTGAAGCACAATAAAATGAGCTATGCCTGCATAAAAGCCAGAATTTAAACGATGTTCTCATAGAGTTCAGTCTTCACACAACCTCCCATTTCACATATTTGACTATGTGATAAAAAAGTGTCATTATTGTGAGAGAGAATAAGAATAAGTCACCTTTGAAAGAAATATCAAGTGTTTTCAATATGCACTTTTAATCCCCAAAATTATATTTAAGTGTATACCAAGAAGTATCTGGGATAAATATATCCCAATTAATACATAGCCTTTTATATTGTTGAATTCCAAATAAGAACAAACAGCTCTCCAATTTCCAGACCTGCCTATTCAACATCTTAATGATTAAATGTGCTAATATTAATATGGAATGAATACGATACAATTTTCCAAAACATAGCTATACTGATCCCACAAAAGTATTTATAATGGCAGTTTGATTACTTTGATGTTATTGGTTTAGATCCATTTAGAATATTACCAGTGTTTAGAACAATATTATTAATAGAATTGTTGTGGAAAACATCTCATTTATTATAGTAGTAAAGCATCATTACATATCATATAAAATTATACAGGGTTTTCCATTATTACCACACTGAGTTTTCTGAACTAGCTCTAATTATAAAATTATTTCAATAAAAGTATTTCAATAACAATTAAAATATGCATATGTCTTCCCATTCTGATTTCCATTAACAAAGTTCCTAAATTTATGGCACAGTAGCTGCAGGTGTTAAAACACAATAACGACATTTATATCTTTTATATCTTTTATAAATGTGAAGCAAAACATCCATCATAGAAAAATTTTCATAAGTAAGTTAGAAACCTTAAATATGTCTGCATTTGTACATACTCAGGATAGCAAAATACAAGTCAGGAATATTAAAATGGAAATTATTAATAATATCCACCCTATTTTTTATTAATAGACTTTATCCTTTAGGACAAGTTGAGAGTTACAATGAAAAAAAATTGAACATACAGTACATAGAGTCCCCATATAACACCCCATATAACATATACTTGCATCTCCCTTATTAACATCTTACATTAGTATATTATTATAATTAATTAACTGATATTGATACCATATTAACTAAAGTCTAGAGTTTATTCACTTTTTTATTTTTTTACCTATTGTCTTTTTTCTGTTCCTGAATCTCATCCAAGCTACTGTGATATGTTTAACTATCGTGACTCCTTAGGCTCCTCTTGGCTATAAGATTTGCTCAGCTTGCCCTTATTTTTCATGACCTTGATAGTTTTGAGGCATATTGGTCAAGTATAATTTACAAGATACCTCTTTACTGAAATTATATTTTTCATGATTAATCTAGGGTTATATGTGTTTAGAGGAAAATTACAGAGATAAAATGCCATTTTCATCATTTCATATTGAGGTTACATGTTATTATCATGATTTGTAACTTTTGAGGTTCGTCTTGATCACATGGCTGAAATGGAATTTGTCAGGTTTCTACGCTATAAGGTTATTCATTTTAACTCCCTTTTCCACACTGTGATTCTTGAAAGAAATCATTATGTACAGCTTATATTTAAGGAGTAGGAGTTATACTCCTTATGTTAGGGTTGGGTATCTACAAAATTTATTTTAATCCTTCTGCACAGAGATTTTTCTCCTACATGTATTTACTTATTTAGTCATTTATATCAGTGTGGTTATTTATTTTATGCTTTGGGTTTTAATGCAATACTATTTACTTTTTGTTGTTGTTGATAAAATTGTTTTATCCTTAGCCATTGGGAGCTCTTTAAGTTGGCCTCAATATTTATGTAACATATCCCCATCAATTTTGTTTGTTTGTTCATTTTTTGTTTGTTTAGATGTTTTTTTGAACACTTCCTTACTTTCTGAAACTATATGATGTTTCATGCTAATATATTGTGTGCCCTAGTCCTAGAATTAGCCATTTCTCTTAGGATCCCTGATTTTTTTTAATAAAGCATGATATTAGAAACCAAGATCTGGAAGTTAGGTGTGTTCATTGATACTGGAGTAACATTTCTTTTAGGTCATCTCAGCTGACAGAGAAAGACATATACGTGGGTATACACTGTACTCACCCACGCGTATACACGTATATATAGGTATTTCTATATATATACAGTGTTCCCTCACCACTTTACGCTTCATGTTTTGCGGCTTCAGTGCTTCGCAGGTTTTTCCAAAACATTCATCAAAAAATAAAAATGAAAAAATACAACCATGTCGGCAGCCACATGGCGGAAAGGAGCGTTGTTTCATGTGGATGCGCGAGAGAGAAAGAGTCTCCGAGGGAGCCTAACGCTTCTACGAGTCACGTGAGAGCCTCTCCTCCGCCACCCACACAAGCCTCTTCGCCTCTCTCAGAAAGCAATGTTGATGTTTATTACTGTATAAGGTTTTGTAATTCACCTTATTTATTAGCACTGACACGTTTAAGTAAATACATATACTGTTGTATTTTTTGTCTTAAATGAGTAAAGTATGAATACTGTTTACATATTTAAAACATTCTTATACCTGCATACACGAAAATTCCTAGGGGCAAATCCTACTTCGCGGTTTTTCAGCTTTCGCGGAAGGTTCTGGTCCCCATTAACCGCAAAAAACGAGGGATCACTGTAGTCATTTTTTCTTTAAAGATTTATCTTATTGTTTTTGACAGAGACAAAGAGAGACAGATACAGAGACAGAGAGACACAGACAGAGAGAAGGGGGAGGGCACAGAGCAGTCTCCATAGTTGTACGTCATCAGTTTTTGACATGGTTTGGTTGCACACAGGGGCCTCCTTCATGGGAGGCATGCCACCTTGAGCCAGGGGCCAAACCAGGGGCAAGAACCAAACTAGGGGCCTCCTGCAGGGCAAGCACACCCCAGCTCAGTGTACGGGTCTGCATGGGCTGGGGCCGGGATTCCATCCCTGATCCCCGGAACTACAAAGCAATCACAACTCGCTGAGCCATCCTGCCTTTCCTGCCATCTTTCTATTAAATGACATGTAAGTTCTTTTTTATGTCTCCAGCTCTAATCCACTACCACGTTGACCATTGTAGCTTCCTTCCCTTTATTATCTGTAAATTTCTACTGTAACAGTAAGAAAATTGGATCAAAAATGGGATCCAGGTGGAATATATCTGCCATCAATTTATGTATTTTTTCAGTCCAATTACATATGTGTACCGATCACAGAATTGTTAACTTATACTCTCACCAAAACCAACTTCACCAAATAGAATACACTGCTTATGTATAGTTTATATTGTCTTTAGTCATTTCCAAAGTTACTTAAGCCAAAGTCCTTTCCCCCCCTCCCTCTTCAGGTGCATTTTTTATTCATTTATAACACAGTTATATTATCTCATCATAGTCTTTAGTCTTTCCTGTAACACTCCAACCTCCTATTTTTTAAAAATCGATATACATTAAGGTTCACCCTCCGTATGATAAATTTCTATGGGTTGAAACAAAAGTACAATGTCATGTATCCACAATTACATAGTATCCTACAGAATAGTTTCACCACAAAGTCATTTTTATTCAATGATAATAATTATAACAAAAAAAACAAAAGATTTTTTTCTAAATATTTATTAGCACTCTCGAAAAGTATTGTCGTTAGACTGAATCTTTCATTTTTTATTAGATGACAATGATTTGGAAACTATGCTACATTTCTTATTATTGATATTATTTTTATTAAAATTACTAAGGCAAACTCTATGTATGCGGTAATTAAAACACTGAACCTTGGGCCCCTACAGTAAACTTTTTGACAGTAATATCAGGAAACAAACAATTCTGAGTGTTTCAATGAAGTGTTGTGTTATAAATCAAATTTAACATAATTCCAAAAAAACAACTTGGCTATAGCTTGTCCTAGAATACATTCTCTTAGATTTTATTTTTTAAGATTTATTTTGTTGTTTTTTACAGAGAGACAGATAAAAGGGGGAGGGCACAGAGCAGTCTCCATAGTTGTACGTCATCAGTATTCGATATGGTGTTGTTCCACACAGGTGGGTGGGGGCTTCACAGGGCAGGAACTGGGCTGGGGGTCGCCCGCATAGGAGGCACACCCCCTCAAGCCCGGGGCCAAACCGGGGTGGGGGTGAGAACCAAGATGCGGGCCTCCCTCATGAGAAGCACACCCCAGTTCAGCATATGGGTCCACACAGGCCAGGGTCGGGACTTGATCCTCGGTCCCCAGGACTGCAAAGTGAGTGCTTAACCCACTGAGCCATTCTGGCTTCCCCTTAGATATTTTTTGAAATAACTATTTAGTCAGTTTATAGGTTGAGGAGAATTTGAATACAATTTTTATTTGAACAATATAGTACTTTTGAATAAGGTTTTGTGCTGACCAAATAACATTATGTTTTGCTTGCAACTGAAGAAGAAAGTATTTATTTTATTGGATTAGTATAGTAATTAATGAAAAAGCTAATTAGTATAATAGATCAGAGGAAAATAAATCAAAAGAATATCTCTAAATTTTAACAGACTATTAAATTAACACAATTAGTTCTATAACTCAGAATTCTGGGTGTCATAAATCTTGGGACCTAAGGTTTGAAAAACAAACAAAAACCCATATTCTTTTTAGAAATTTGTTTTCACTAATAGGAAGCTTTTTCTGCAACACCAAGAGATTTCTGCATAAGTCACAATGTTGGCTCTCATTTATTTGTACCCTAAAAAGTATCTCCAGGTATTATGTCTCAAAGAAATAAAAATAAATTATGCCACACTGCACATTAAATTTTAGTTCTTTAATAAATTATTCTAAATTTTAGTCTTTGCAATTAAAATATATGCTTATTCCTATACAAAAATTGATACAATTATAGCAGGTCCTCAATTAGAACATCATTTTGTTCAATATTATTGTGTTACAACATTGATCAGATGCTGTAGAAACTTTTAACTCATATTTACATCCATTAACCCAGGATAAACACATCCTTTTGCCTGAAGTCACAGGACCTATTGACAATGATGTACAAGGAATTGCCCATGGAAACTTTAAATTATTCCATCAGTAGATGAGTTCATCAAGCAAAAGTTTTATGAGCACATATGAATGTTTCAAACAAGATACTATAAGATAATAATATAGTAAGGAACAAGATTGAGTACCAGCCTGCAATATCCATTCTTCCTAATAGAGCAGACAAAGATGGAAGAAATTGTAATAAATGACATAGATCAATTACACAAGATTATACAGTGACATAGGGTAAGACTGAAACCCATAGTAAAAAAAGGTCAAATTCAAGTGTTATTTTTCTTCTATTCCTTCCTTTCTTTAAACTATTTTTTTCTTCTTTCAGAACAGAGGTAAAGAAGAAAAAGTGGGTGCATGCAGATAAATATTTTGAAGAGAATTCTGTAGATGTTTTAGAGTTTCACTGTAAAATACGTAGGGTATATACATGCTAAGGTGGAGAGGAATATGAAAGTTGAAAAAATATGCACATAGTTTTAGAGATCGTGGTAGATAATTAATATCTTTAAATATCCATGATCATACTGAAGTGAAGTGGTATCACCTACCAGTGGATACAGTGAGAAATCAATGATAAACCAGAAGTAAGAAAAAACAATAACTATGGATACCCTCAATTTGAATATGACAGAGAAGACATGGTACCCCTTGAATTTATTTTCTACCATTTTTTCCTTGGCCTGTTCGGCTTTATTCTGATCAAATCAACCTCTTCGTTCATCCTCATAAAAGTTAAACACATTTCTTCATCAGGGTCTTATTTTTGCTTTTTTTGTTCTGTATCTGGAAGAATATTCCTTCAGATATCTGTGTAACATCTTAATATCATCCAGTCCTCTGCCCAAATGTTCCTTTATCAGAAAGCCCTTACTGAGCAACCCTCTATTTTAAAACATAGGCCTTATCTTGCTTTGTTCCTCTCTACAGTATATCTTATCATCATATATATATTAATTTATTTTTCTATAGTATATCTTCCCTAACTATAATTAAAGCTACAGGAGAGCAGTCAGTGTATGGTTCATTGTTATATTACCTATACCTAGAATAATGTCTGAGAAATTTCAGGCATTCATTATTCTTATTATTTTTAATATTAGAATAATAATTATGCTTGTTTAATGATGAACACAGTCCCTCCAACATTGAAAGTAAAATATAGACAGAAAAACATTAGAGTACATCTTCATAGAATTAATCATTAGTCATTGTATTCATATTTGATAAGGAAGAAGGAAAAAATATGTGCATTGGAAGATTAAAGATGAATTAAGAAAATATACATCACAAAATACATGAAGAAAATAATAGATTTAAGAATAGAAGATAGTAGAGTAATGAATAGGGGAAAATGGTTAAGGAAGAGATGTTCACAAATATGATTCAGCTCTTGTAATGAAACTTTACAAACAAATCTATAGGCATGTGAAACAGTGAAAGAAGGCAATTCAGTTGTATGGAGTAGAGGAACTATGAAACGTAAGTGCCATCATGGCTGAAGCAGAAGATGAACGGCTGGAAAGCAGTTATTCATTTCATTAAAGCCTAGATAAGTGCTTTTACATCTTCACGAATAATGGTATTGATGACGGATGGAAAAATGCCTTGACACTTTGAGGAAATTTTTAGAAGGCAAGGTTTGTGAATTTAGTGTCAGAACAATGATCTATAATTGGCAACAAGAATAAGACAGATTCTAACCCTTTGAAAGGAAAGATGGAATGCTTTTTTTTGGTTATGTTAAGAAAAGTTGTGTTTTTAGAGCAAAGTAATATTTTAGTAATAATATGAGGAAATAAAAATGATTTTTTAAAAACTATGACCCTATCCTGGAGATATTTGAAATATGACCGAGGGGAAGCTGGGATGGCTCAGTGGGTTAAGCGCTCACTTTGCAGTCCCGGGGACTGAGGATCGAATCCCGGCCCCGGCCCGTGCGGACCCATATGCTGAACTGGGAGCTCCCCTAGTTCAGTTCTCTCTCTGTCTCTGTATCTCTCTCTCTCTCTCTCTCCCTCTCTCTCTCTCCCTCTCTCTCTTTCTCTCTCTGTCAAAAATAAAATAAATAAATAAATAAATAAATAAATAAAAAGAAAAAAAGAAATATGACCGAGAGGTTGACTGGTGGGAGGTAAGGTAGCTAACGAACCAGAAAAACGAGGCTGTCAGTTTACTTAGAATTTAGCTTACTAGGTGGCTGCACTGATAGTGGAGACACTACCTAAGATCCAGGAAAGAGGAGGCATCAGTTGACTAGAAGAAGTCAGGTGCTTGAGTCACACTGCTTTTCAAGCTCTGCAGGAAATTACAATAAGCATTTAGGTAAAGAGAGACCAGAGTGTGGGAGAGAAAACCAGAATAGAAATATATATATTTGAGTGTCATTAATATAGAGATGGTAATGTGAGCCATCGGAATTGATTTCCTGTCCCAAAGAAAATGGGTAAAGAAAAAGAAGAGATCAGAAGGCCATATTTGTGAGAACACAGGAACCTAAGGAATAGGGAAAGAACAAGAATCCCGGGATGCCAGGGTAGCTCAATAGGTTGAGTGCTCGCCTTTCAACCGCAAGGCCGTGGCCCTGCCTGTGCAAACCCTTATGCTGAACTGTGGCACACAACAGGTGACCACCAGGATGGTGGCAAAGGTGCTTGCCTTCCATGAAGGAGGCCCCCTGTGTTCTGTTCCACCTCATGTGGCCCCACATCCACCTGTGTGGAATGAAACCATATAAAAAACAAAAAAATTGATGATGTACAACTATGGAGACTGCTCTGGGCCCTCCCCCTTCTCTCTGTTGCTCTCTCTCACCTTCTCTCAAACGAATCTTAAATCTTAAAAAAAAACAATCTCATAACAGAGACTGAGGGGAAAAAAAAAAAGACTGGGAATTAAATTAGAGAGAATTTAAAGGGAGAGAGAGTAGTTCACAGTGTCAAAAGATTCAGAAAGTGAAAGGAAGGTAGGGAACAATGTTTTCATTCTTTTTAACAGCAATGAGACCACTGTGGTGGGTGAATAGGAACAGAACACAGATTTCAGGAAGTATAGCAACCTGAGATAAAATGGCGAAAAGCACACATTTTGGTAACCCCGTCATGAAGACAAAGAGAGAGACAGGGCCCTAGATAGGAAGTGATGTCAGGTGAAAAGAAGGTGTTTTGTGATCAAAATACTTGTGGCTGTTAAAGACGGAAAGGGAACCATGAAAGGAAGGGTATATTTAATAGATATAGAAAAGGGGATGACACCAGGGCACAGGTAGAGCTGTTCACCTTGTGTTTGAGGAAAGAAATGTATTCATTTGAAAAGATGTTACGAAGAAAGAATGAATGAGCTAAAATTTGAGGATATGTTTATTGAGAGCACACATTCCACTGAGTAGGTGAAATCTTCTGCCAAGTATGAGGGGAAAGGTGTGTTGTTAACAGATTAGATAGAAAAATGTTTACAATAATTGCTGGTATTTTTCAGTTTTATAAACTCACTGAAGAAACTGAAATAATTTCACAGCAGATACATGAAAACCAATTGAGGGTAGAAATAGGTAGAGACAGAAAACAAATCTAGAACACATGAATTCCCCCAAATCAAAATTTAGATGTAGAAGCAGAGAAAACAATTGTTTGTTATAGTTAAGCATTTTCACAAGCAGAAATGGCAAAGACAGGAAGGCAAGATAATGTCAGGTATCAGCAGGATGCATTTAAAGTATTTGGCTCTAAACTGCATAGCAAAGGTCTTAAGTACAAAACGTGAGTGATGAATGTAAAATATAAAAGATATTAAAGAAACCAAAGTTTAACCAAGAGGGTTGAACAGAACCTGAGAAATTACAGAATACAAAAGCCCAATTCTTTGGCCAAAAAATTAATCAGCATTCTGTGACGAGTTATAGTGGTGGAAGCTGCAGATATGACTGTCCATTGGAGTGAGTACTTGTCCCAAATTTATAAACTTGACTCCTGCAGAGTGTGGGACTTTTCTTCATAGGTACTTGAAATTAGAAGTATTGGTTTTGTATAAAACCTATCGTGCTATACCTGAGTCAAATAAGTAGCTAAAACTCACTGTAATTCTACTTAGCATTACGCTGCCTCTTCTTATCAAGCTGCTCCCTGGAATGCGAACTGCTGATGACAGCCCAAAATAGTTTAGGCATTGTCAAACTCACAGAAAAATATTTCGCATTCTTACTGGTATTTCTGCTTTGGCAGATTTAGCAGTTTCTACATCTGCTTTTATTCTAGCAAAGTCTATTTCCACCCGGAGTCTCAGAGTTCTGATTCCCTGGCTGTGTTGGAGAAAATAGAGAGGAGTTGTCTTACTCTCGATAAGAAAAACGTTATCTTGATTGCAGACATAAGAAAAGCACACACTTCACTTAAATTGCAAATCACAAATTTGACTTAGTCAATGTTCCTTAGTCCCCAAAGTGTCCCCAGACTAAAAATAAAGAAAAAATAAAGAAGGAAGAAAATGAGGAAAAGAAGGAAATTTACTATAGGAATTAAATACTTTTAATATTAATAAAAATCCATGAATGCTCTTTAAAACTAATAAGCATTGAATAATGGAAAGCTTGTACTTGACGCTAATTAATTCATAACTTGTGGGTCTCTGTATCATTGTGTAGATAGGTTGGTAGGTAGACAGACAGACAAACAGACAGTCACTATATATATCTGGTCCCCAGTTTTTTTTGTACCATGAATCGGTTTCATGAAAGACAAATCTTCCATGGACTGAGGGGGAAAGGGAGAGACGGATTTGAGGATGACTTAAGAGCATTACATTTATTGTGTACTTTATTTCTATTTTTATTATATGTTACATGGTAACATATAATAATAATTCTACAACTCACTTGCCACTATAAAGCCTGCCACCCGTTGCACTTTGTCACTTATCACTCACTGATAGGATCTTGATATGAGTCTGCAAGCAGTGGATGTATGATGGTCTCTGTGCAGTCACACCTCTCTGTTAATGTGAGTTTGTATTTGTAGCCACTCCCCAGCGCTAGCATCATCGCCTCAGCTCCACCTCAGGTCATCAGGCAGCAGATTCTCATAATGAGAGCTTAACCGATATCACTCACATGCACAGCTCATACTAGGGTCCCCGCTCCTATGGGAATCTAACGTCCCCACTGATGTGACAGGAGATGGAGCTCAGGCGGTCATGTGGGCGATGGGGAGCGGTTGTAAATAGAGACGAAGCTTTGCTCACTTACCTGTTGCTCACCACCTGCTGTGTGGCCTGGTTCCTAACAGGAACCCAGTTTGTAGCCCAGGGATTGGGGATCCTTGATATACATCATATGATCTATATAGTATTGGGTAGAGAGGGAACAACTAATTTACCAGTTTTACTGCTAAAGATTGGTAAAATTTGAAAACAGTGGCAAAGATACTTTAAGGATGATTTTGTGGTTATAGTCAAAAGACATTCGCAGTAACTCAGAAAGCGTGTAGGGCAGTGTGAGCTTGCGTCTGGTGGAAAGGCTGGGCACGATGAAATGGGATCCAGAAAGCTGGCCCTTAATTAAAGAGCTTCATCAAACACATAGCAAATATAATGGAAAAATTAATTTACCCTGAGGTGCAACCTGATAACTTCATGGAACTACTTCCAAACCCTTTCTTTTATATATTTTGTATTGTTTGAGAGACAGTGAGAAAGAGAGAGAGAAGGGGGAGGGCCCAGGGCAGTCTCCATAGTTGTACATCATTCGTTGTGACATGGTTTCATTCCACACAGGTGGATGTGGGTCCATGCAAGGGGCAGGAACCAAACTGGGAGCCTCCTGCATGGGAGGTGAGAGCCTTCACTGTTGAGCCATCCTGGCAGTTACTAGTTGGATTTCAGTTCAGTATATGGGTTTGCATAGGTCAGGGCCAGGCATCTAACCAGGTACAACTATGTACGACTATGGGGACTGCTCTGCCCTTACCCTCCTTCTCTCAAAACAATAAAATAAATCTTTTAGAAAATTGAACAAGAAAATAGAAATGCTTTTTAAATATACACACGTTTATTTTTTTATTTTTTTTTAAGATTTATTTTATTGTTTTTGATAGAGGCAGAGAGAGACAGAGACAGAGAGAAGGGGGAGGACCCAGAGCAGTCTCCATAGTTGTACGCCATCAGTTTTCAACATGGTTTCGTTCCACACAGGTGGGCAGGGGCTGTGCAGGGCGGGAACTGGGCTGGGGGCCTCCTGCATGGGAGGCATGCCCCCTCGATCCAAGGGCAGAACAAGGGGGAAGGGGAGTGAGAAATGAACTGGGGGCCTCCCGTATGGGAAGCACACCTCAGTTCAACATATGGGTTCACACAGGCTGGGGCCGGGTACAATCCTTGGTTCCTGGTGTTGCAAAGTGAGTGCTTAACCAGCTGAGCCATCTCATCTTCCCTAAATATACATAAATTTAGAAATACACTCAAAACAAAACAAAACAAAAAAGGTATGAATTATCATTAACATTTTGATGACTAAAGTTAGTGATTCTACAATATTAAAATATGAATAAACACACATAAAAACCAAATGCAATTTTATTTTCAACCTTGTCAGGAGACGTAAAGAAAGTAGCACCAAAAAGAAAGTAGCACCATCCAAACAATTCCACTAATTACCTTGCATTTTATTAACAGTAAGAGCTTTTGAGATTGATAGAATGCCAAAGCCAAGGTGAAGGACACAATTAATCTCAGTAGACATTTATCGGGAGTTCAAAGCAGAGTAATTAAGATTACTGTTTAAGGCAGTATAGTGGATCTCCTTAGAATGAAGGACATGGAGAATTCAGAGGTCAGACCTTTATGTTTGTTCTTACTACAAGTCAGAAGTAGTACACATGAAAGGGATAAATGGCAAATGGGCAGTAAGTCAGTAGGCAATACATGATGAAAGACTAAGTGGGGAAAAAAATATTAGGTCTATCTTTTAAAAATTAAAATGCATGAATGTTAAAAATGTAGTTTCTTTAACACAGAGAACAAATTCACTAAACAGCTTAATGTGAATTGCACTTGCTTTGATTATTTTGATATGTTTAAGAGTTCACCAAGACAAATACAGTTTGAACCTTAGTTATAAGTCAACAATAGAAGGTCATTAATGCAAGCCTGCATGTTCCTGTTATATAGAGGAATAGTCAACACTTCCTTAATGAAACATTGTAGCTCAGTCACAAAAGATGAGAAGACAACGCCAAGTTCATGGAAATGTGACTTACACAGTTACATAGTACTCTGAGTTTAGCAGGGCTCACACCTCCTCCATTGTACCCTTTTAAAAATTCTTTCAAATTTTTGCACAAAAAATTCTATACACTTATTTTGTACTGGACACTGAAAATCATCTAGCTTAGGGTTATCCAATCTTTTGGCATCCTTGGGCCACACTAGAAGAAGAATAATTTTCTTGGGCCAAACATAAAATATACTAACACTAATGATAGCTGATGATCTAAAAAGAAAAAAATCACAAAAGAATCTCAGAATGTTTTAAGAAAGTTTACGAATTTTTGTTGGGCCATGTTTAAAGATGTCCTGGGCCACATGCAGCCTACGGGCTGCAGATTGGACAAGCACCATATTTCAGGGAACTTGAAATGAAAAATAGAGAAAGTAACAATAGCATACTCTGTCAAGTGTTCTGACAGTTTCTTTAAGAGGCGAGGTAGAAGAGTGTCTAGAGAGGCACTAAACTTATTTCAAAGAGATTGTTTTGTTTTGCTTTATCTTTAAAATCAAGCATCTCAAGTGAATGCAAGATAATTTTTAGGAGAACTTGAAATATTTCCCTAGAGTTTAGAAATACACAGGGTCTGACAGAAGTAACACACCTTATGATTATTACAAAATCATAACCGTGTAATTCTGTAACATAACAATAACACACTCAAGCACATTATACTCCTTTAAAAAAGGGTATTACTTCTGCCAGGCCTGTATGTGAACTATCTAAAGCATTCTTCTCTTCTGAAAAAAAAAGTGAATATAGGTAGTCGCTTAGAGCAGTTGGTGATTATATGGTGAGGAGTGAGAATAGGAATAGTCGATCAAACTGTACTTTGGTTATTTGACACTGCGTGAATTCCTAAGAAAACAGAGGTTTATGCAGTTGAGATGATATGAAATTACATCTGAGACAGCTGATTTCTTGAAATAGGGACACCAGAAGAAATAGTAGGATCTACCACTGAGGGTAGGATCTAGGAGGTGAGATGCAGTCATAGATAGTATAAAGACAGTGGTGTTTTACAGAGTTTAGCATGAGAGGGTATCTATGTAAAACTCACAAATGTATCTCCATGACATAATTTACATGTTTTCTATAACAGAGGGCATAACATCCAACAGAAGTCAGCCAAAAGAGAGTTAAAAACAGCATCAACAATATAAAAATATCGAATCCTGTCATTTTTCACTTTCCCGAACTTGGAGGCTAGAGAAGATATAGAAAAGTAAAGAGAATGGAGCAAGAAAGAATAGGCCATAACTTCCATTCCCATTTCTTTGCCTTTAGTTATATTTGATAAAGGGAAACAGGAGAAAGCTTGAATTGGATGTGAGATTAACATTTAGATTTAGGTGGCATGTGGGCTTTAATATCTGAAAAGAAAATTATACTCATGCTTAAAAATTGCCATGGGGCTACTACACATCTTCCCAGTGTGGCAAGGAATCTGGCCAAGGGGATAAAAGTAAAACCTGATAGTACATGGTAGAAAGTGTAAATGGGAGACATATAAAGCCATTTTTGTTCTTATTCCTTCAGATCTTTCAATAACTTTTTATATTTATATGATTTAATCTACATTGCTTATCAAATATACCCAGGTCATTATTTAACTTTACATGTTTTAAGAAGAAATGAAAAAACTTTTCAGTACCAAAAATGAAAGCAAAATATTACTATATTTCCCTTCACCAAATCTTAAAAGATAAGTAGAATTTTGCCAGGAAAACTGAGGTTGTTGGGTTAAGAAAGAGCAGGAGAGTACTCCAAGTAGAGTTCAGTGTGAATAAAAAAAAGCAAACATAAATAATTTGCCTCTATTGTATCTAGAACAGGTTCCACCACACCTTTTCTGTAAAAGACCAGAAAGTATTTTAGACTTTGCAAGTCAATGGTTTTTGTTGCAGCTACTCAGCTCTGCCAATGTAGTACACAAGCAGCCATAGACAATAGAATACATAAATAAATGGATGCAGCTATATTTCAGTAAGACTCTATTACAAAAAGAGCTGGTGAACTAAATTTAGCCTAGAAATCATAAAATGCTGATCCCTCTTCTAGATTATAGAAATAAGAATAGCTAAGTCAAATAAGTTGAAATAGGAGACCTCCCTTTATTACTAAGATCAGAGCTTCACTTGGGTGACAATGTGGTTGAGTTGATGGCCGTTGAGATTGGGAAAAATTCCTGTCTATTCAAATGTTTGCAACCTAAACCAACTGATTTACTTTCAAACCTCATCTTATTACCCATATTAATCAGCAACACCACATTTTATTAATCAAGATTGTTAAAAACAACCTTATCTTTATTCTTCTATACTTCATAGCTTACCTTACCTACATACCTTAGAAACATCACTAAACTCAGGGACAGTATTTGATATGATGAAATATCAAGAACTATGCATAGCTTTAGTAATCTAAGAAAGTTGGATACACATGTAAAAATATAACAATCCAGAATTCCTAGAAGTCTACACAAGGAAAACTAGTGAAATGGAAGGAATAACCTATACAACAGCATATGTTCAGTGACCTGCCATGCAGAGAAATGGAAAGAGAAGGGTGATAAAGAGTAAAAATGTGGAAGTCGCTGTAGGAGAAGAGCCACTGGGATAGTCATTTTCAGAGACGGTCTCTTTGGGGTAACTCTTTGCAAATTCTAGATTGTGATCTACAACTAGGGTAAGTAAGAACATGAAATTCTCTTATCCATTCCACAGTGCAAGAGAAAAACAAAATTGTAGAAACTCTGCCAGTCTAATTATGAAAAACTCAGTAGCAATATCAGCAAATGTGAATATTGAAAATGTGTCAGAAGTGGGAGAGAGATTTTAGGGAAGAGATTTTGAATCAGCTTCCTAGAAACTACAATCAATAATAAAATCCTGAACTGAGCAAATTCAGTGCCAAATCTAGTGCCTATTGGAATGCTGGATTTGCTTTCTGGCACTTTATGGATCAGCTGAGACATAAGCCAGTGTGAGAACCTTATGGAATATCTGGGGACAGAGAAGAGTGACCACAGCTGCATGACCCAACATCTAACAGACTCCTGCCCTATTAAGGAGTAAAAGGAGGGAGCGAATATAAAAATTATTTGAGAGAATATAAAAATTATTTAATCCCAGGGAGACTCTACTGGGCTAGAGAAAAAAATGGACCCTGAAAACGTGGGGCAAAAAATTAGTTGTTACATTTGCGTATAGTCTTATACATGTACTACAATCAGACCCTTACGTCAAGGATTTTAAGGCAATATTTTAACTGGTAAACCAGGTCCTAAGAAGAAATAATGATAACTATCTCATGAACACATTTTATTTATTTATTTTTTAAGATTAATTTTATTGTTTTTGACAGAGACAGAGACAGAGGCAGAGAGACAGAGAAAAGGAGGAGGGCCCAGAGCAGTCTCCATAGTTGTTCCATCAGTTTTTCAACATGGTTTCATTCTACACAGGTGGGCGGGGGAGGGGAGCACAGGGCAGGAACTGGGCTGGGGGTCTCCCACATGGGACGCACACCCCAGTTCAGCATATTGGTCTGCATGGGCCAGGGCTGGGATTCTATCTTCGGTCCCCAGGGCTGCAAAGTGAGTGCTTAACCCTTCATGAACACATTTAAATTCTTTTGTTAATATTGTAGGTTAATTGTGACCCCTGCCCAATATATGTTGAAGTCCTAACTTCTGGTCCCTAGAATGTAATCTTATTTGGAAATAGGGCTTTTTCAGATGCATAATAATCATATTAAAATGAGATTATACTGGATGAGGGTGGGCGTCTAAACCAATAATGGACTGGTATCCTTATTAGAAGTTAGCCTACTACCTTCTCATAGAAACTGAGAGGTAAGGGGTGCTATCTTCCTTGATGAGTATATTTCAAAGGGGTGGTCCTTGAGAAAAACACCCTCAGGTTATGAATAGACAAGAAGCTTTTAACATTTTGCATATCAAGAGAGAATTCACCTTCATCAGTTCTCAAAAGTAAACACTCTAAGAAAAAGGACGTCATGGACCTGGGATTCAGGGAGGACTTTATGAAGCTGACCTCATTGGCAAGGGAAGTAAAAGCACAAATAAACAAACGGGACCTTATCAAGCTAAAAAGCTTCTGTGCTGCAAAGGAAACCATCAACGAAGCAAAGAGGCAACCAACCAACTGGGAGAAAATATTTGCAAACAATGCCTCTGATAAGGGGCTAATATCAAAAATATACAAAGAACTTGTACAACTCAACAAGAAAAAAACAAGCAATCCAATTAAAAAATGGGCAGATGACCTTAA
>PVKE010018645.1:0-29306 GCA_004027555.1 Craseonycteris thonglongyai
GGAGGTTAGCAAAGAATACAGAAGAAAGAATATCATTTAGTTACTTTATATCCAAATTAAAATGTGAAACTAAAGAGAACTTAAAGACATGAATTATTAAATGCTAGAATGTAGACACAATCTTACAACTTGTTATGTCTTTATTTTGGTCCTATAGCTTCAAACCTACAGCTTGACCCTGTAAAACAGTGTCCTCAGATATTGTCCTCAGACACCTGCCCCATTTTTTTTTTTAATTTGAACTAACAGTAGCCAGAGCAGTGAGGAGACTGACCAAGACCCAAATAAAGAGAAAGGGGCACTGAAAGCTTTAGGTTAAGGTTACTGTTAAGTTTAAGGTTAGGTTTAGAGTTAGGGTACTCTTAGGGTTAGGATTAGTTTATGGGATATTGTGAGGTCTAGGGCTAAGATTAGGTTTTGGGTTAGGGTTAGGACTAGGGCTACATTTAGTTTAAAGTTTAGAGTTAAGGTTACAGTTAGGTGTATGGTTAGGGTTAGGGCTAGAGATAAGCTACAATAAGTGTTAGGGTTAGGATTACTGTAAGGGTTAGGGTTAATATTAGACCTTGAGCTAGAGGTGGGGCAAGTGTTAGGCTTTTGGTTAGAGTTGGGTAGGACTGGGCCTAAGGCTACACTTAGGTTTAAGGTTAGGATTACTGTTAGAGTTAGGATTAGGATTAGGTTTAGGTCTAAAAATAGAGATGACCTAGGGTTAGATTTAGGGCCAGTGTTAATGTTATGCTTAGGGTTAGGTCTGGGGCTACGTCTAGTGTTAGTTTTCAAGCTGGGTTACCCTTAGTGTTAGGGTTCCTGTTTGGATTACTGTTAGGGTTATGGTTAGGGCTTGAGATTGGGTTAGGGTAATGGTTAGGGTAAGGGTTAGGGTTAGGGCCTGATGTTGAGCTATGGCTAGGTTTATGTTTAGGGTTAGGATTATTTTTAGGGTTAGGTTTAGAATTAGGGTTTGGTCTAAGGCTAGGTTTAGGATTAGTGTTAGGGTAGGGTTACTGTTTGGGTAAGGTTTAAGGTTACTGTTTGGTCTAGAGATAGAGCTAGGCTAGGGCTAGTAATAGGGTTATGGTTACTGTTTCATTTAAAGTTCAGTTTAGAGTTAGGGCTAGATGTAGAGCTAGGCTGATATTTTGAATAGGGTTAGGTTTACTGTTAGGGTTAGGTTTTGGGCTTTGTATACATCTAGGTTTAGTCTTAGTGTTAGGGTTACTGTTAGAGTTAGGGTTAGGGTTAATTTTTGGGATAGAGCTAGGACTAGGTTTAGGATTAGTGTTAGGGTTAGGGTTAGGTTTAATTTTCAGGATAGAGCTAGGACTAAGTTTAGGGTTACTGTTGGATTACAGTTAGGGTTATGGTTAAGTTGAGGGCTAAGTTTAGGGTTAGTGTTACTCTTAGGGTTGGGTTGAGTGTAGGTAAGAGTTAGGTTTAGGGTTATTGTTATTATTAGGTTAGGGTTACTCTTAGGGTTAGGTTTAAGATATGGGTTAGAGTAAGAGCTAGGGTTAGGGTTAGGGTTAGTATTAGGGTTATGTTTAGCATAAGTGTTACTGTTAGGGTTATTGTTAGTGTTAGGACTGGAGCTAAGGTAAAAGGTAGGGTTAGGGCTAGGGTTACTGTTAGGTTTAGGGTTAAGGTGAGTTTCAAGGCTTGGGTTATGATTCCAGTAAGGGTTAGGACTATGTTTAGAGTTAGGGGTAGGGATAGTGTTGCTGTTAGGGTTAGAGTTAGGGTTAGGGATTGCACTAAGTCTAGGGTTAGGGTTAGGGTTATGATTACTGTTAGGATTAGTGTTAGGATTATGGTTTGTGATAGAACAAGTGTTAGGGCTACTGTTAGGGTTAAAGTTAGGGTGAGCGCTATTGCTAGGTTTAAGTTTAGAGTGAGGTTTAGGGTTAGCATTATGGTTAAGGTCAGGGTTTTATTCACCCTTAGGCTTAGGGTTTGGGTTAGGGCTTGGGTTAGAGTTAGGGCTTGTGATATGTCTAGGGTAAGGTTTACAGTTAGGATTGGGTTTACTGTTCAGTTTAGGTTTAGTGTTAGAGCTGGGAATAAGTCAAGGTTTAGGGTTAGGGTTACTGTAAGGTTTAGGGTTCTGTTTATGGCTAGGTTTAGAATTAGTATTAGTTTTAAGGTTACTATGAGGGTTAAGTTTAAGTTTAGGACTCAGGTCAAAGCTCCAGTTAGGGTTAATGGTTACTGCTTTGGTTAAGGTTAGGGTTAGGGTTAGTGTTAGGGTTAGGGTGATGGCTCAGACTAAGATTTGGGTTAGGGTTAGTATTAGAGCTAGGGCTAGAAGGGTTTAGGTTAGAGTTAGCGTTACAGTTTGGTTTAGGGTTAGAGATAGGGCTGGGTCTAAGTCTAGGGTTAGGTTTACGGTTAGGCTTAGGGTTACTCTTTTATTGTTTTTGTAACACTATGGTTACTGCTAGGGTTAGGGTTAGGGTTAGGGTTAGGGATTGGTTTTCGATGAGGGCTTGGGCTAAGGTTAGGGTTAGGTTTAAGGTTATTGTTAGAGTTAGGGCTGGGACTAAAGGTAGGGTTAGGTTTAGAGTTAGGTTTAGGACTATTGTTAGGATTAGGGCTAGGGTTCGGACTAGGAATAGGGCTAGAGTAAGGTTTATATTTAAGTTAGGTTTATATTTTGGGTTGTGGTGTTGGTTAGATTTAAGGCTTGTAATAGAGCTAGAGCCAAGTTTAGGGTTCATGTTAGGGTTAGGTTTACTGTTAGAATTTTGGTTAATTTAGGTTTGTGTCTAAGTCTAGGGCAGGGTTAGGTTTAGAGTTACTTTTCTGGTTAAATTTAGGGTTAGGGCTACTGTTAGTGTTAGGGTTAGGTTTGGGACTAATGTTAGAATTAGGGTTAGGTTTAGGATTACTGTTAGGGTTAGTGCTTGAGATAGGTATAGTGTAAGTGTTGGCATTATGTTATGTTTTGGTTCATGGTTAAGGCTTGGAATAGGGATAGGGTAGGGTTACTCTGAGAGTTAGGGTCAGGTTTTGCTTTGGGGCTAAGGCTAGGCTTAAGATTAGGGTTATGGTTAGTGTTACAGTTAGGGTTAGGGTTACTGTTGAGGTTAGAGAAAGGGTTTGTTTTGGGGCTAGAAATGCGGTTCAAGCTCGGGTTAGGTTAGGTTTAATGCTAGGGCTAGGGGTAGCCTTAGGGTTAGGGTTAGGGTTAGGGTCACTGTTATGATTAAGGTTAGCATTAGGGCTGGAGCTGAGGCTAAGCTTAGGGTTAGAATTAGGGTTAATGTTAGAGTTAGTATTGCTCTTCAGGTTAGGATTAGTGTTTGTGTTAAGTTACAGTTAGGGTTAGGGTAAAGGTGAGGGCTGGAGCTAAGTCTAGCGTCAGGGTTAGGCTTTGTATTACTCTTAGGGCTAGGGGTCAGATTAGGGCTTGAGATAGAGCTAGGGCTTGGTTTAGGGTTAGGGTTAGAGTGAGGGCTAGGGCTAGGATTAGGGTTAGTTCTAGTGTTAGGTTTGGGGTTAGGGTTACTGTTAGGGTTAGGTTTAGTGTTAGAGTTGGGGCAAAGGTTACATTTAGGTTTAAGGTTAGGATTAGTGTTATGATTAGGATTGGGGTTAAGACTTGTGATAGGGTTAGAGTAAGCATGAGGCTTTGGCTTAGGGTTACAGTTAGGGTCAGGGATAGGGTTAGGTTTACGGTTAATGTTACTATTAGAGCTAGGGTTAGCATTACTTTTAGGGTTAAGGTTAGGCTTATGGCTAGGGCTAAACTTAAGGTTAGGGTAACATTTAGGACTGGGGTTACTCTTTGTGTTATAGTTAGGAATAGGGCTAGAGATAGAGCTCAGGCTGGTGTTAAGGTTAGGGTTAGGGTTAGTGTTAGAGATAGAGCTAGATTTAAGATTAGTGTTAGGTTTAGGGGTATTATTAGGGTTAAGTTGAGGGTTAGGGCTGGGGCTAAGGATAGTATTAGAGTTAGGGTTAGGAATACTTTTAGTGTTAAGATTACGGTTAGTTTTACGGTTACTGTTAGGGTTAAGGTTAGGTTTGGGTGAGCTCTAGGGCTAAGCCTATTTAGGGAAAGGCTTACTTATAGGGTTAAGACTTTGGCTGGGGCTGAGGCTAGGATTAGGGTTATGTTACTGTTAGAGATAAGGTTAGGGTTAGGTTCAGAGTTGCTTTTAGCATTATGGTTAGCGTTTGGGTGAGGGTGAGTGCTAGGTCTATGGGTAGGTTAGGGTTAGGGTTAGGTCTAGGGCAAAGTTTAGGATTAGTGTTTGGGTTAGAGTTACTGTTAAGATTAGGGTTAGGGTTAAGGCTGGGGCTAAGGCCAGGGTAAGGGGTAAGTTTTCAGTTACTGTTATGGTTAAATATAGGGTTAGGGTGCAGGTGAATGCGAGGGTTGGGTTTCAGTAAGGGTTATAACAAAGGTTAGAGAAAGGGTTAGGTTTAGGGCTAGAGCTATGCTTAAGGCTAGGTTTAGTGTTACTTTTAGGGTTAGCATTAGGGCTGAGGCTAAGGCTTGTGTTAGGGTTAGGTTAAGGGTTACTCTTGGGGTTTGGGTTAGGGCTTGATATAGTGTTATGGTAGGTGATAGGGTTAGGGCTAGAGATAGAGCTAGGGCTAGTGTTCGGGTTAGGGTAATTGTTAGGGTTAGAGTTACTGTTAGGGTTCAGGTTCAGGTTACTGTCTGGGTAAGGGTTAAGTTTAGTGTTAAGGCTAGGGTTAGAATTAGGGTTAAGGTTACTGTTTCAGTTAATGTTAAGTTTGGGTTAGGGCTAGAGATAGAGCTAGGGCTAGTGTTTTGAAAAGGATTAGGTTTACTGTTAGAGTTAGTTTTAGGGGTAAGGTCAGCGATCGAGCTAGAGCTAGGGTTAGAATTAGTGTTAGGGTTATGGTTACTGATAGGGTTAGGTTTAGTTTAATGGTTAGGTTGAGGGCTAGGGCTAAGGTTAGGGTTATGGTTAGGGTTACTGCTAGGGTTAAGGTTAAGCCTGAGACAAACAATAGGTCAGAATTTAGTTTAGGGTTACTATTATTGTAAGATTAGGGTTACTCCTAGGTTTAGGGTTAAGGTTTGGGTTAGGGTAAGGGCTAGGGGTAGGGTTAAGGTTAAGTTTAGTGTTAGGGCTATGGGTAGGGTTAGTGTTAGTGTTAGTGTTACTGTTAGGATTATGGGTAGGGTTAGAGCTGGAGCTAAGGTTAAAGGTAGGGTTAGAGTTAGGATTACTGTTAGGTTTAGGGTTCAGATTAGGGTATGAGATAGAGCTATGGCTAGGTTTAGGGTTAGGATTATTGTTAGGATTAGGGTTAGGGTTAGATGTGGGCCAAAGTCTAGGCTTAGATTTAGGGTTAGTTTACTGTTACTGTTAGGTTAGGGTTAGAGTTACTGTTAGAATTTTTGTTAAGGTTAGGGCCTGACATGGGATTAGGACTTGGATTACAGTTAGGGTTCCTGTTAGAGTTAGGTTTAGGGCTAGGGTTTAGATTAGTGTTAAGGTTAGGATTAGGCTTAGGGATGGGGCTATGGTTATGGTTATGGTCAGGGTTAGCGACACTGTTAGGGTTAGGGTAATGGTTACTCTTAGGTTTAGAGTGAGGGTTAGGTTTAGTGTGAGAGTGAAAACTAAAGTTAGATTTAGGGTTAGGTCTAGGTTTAGGTTTACTATTAGGGTTAGAGTTAGAATTAGGGTTAAACCTGAGGCTAAGGCTAGGATTAGGGTTAAGGTAAGAGTTACTGTTAGAATTAGGGTTATTGTTAGTGTTGTTAGGGTTAGCGATTGTGTTAGGACTAGTAATGGGGTTAGGGCTAGGGTTAGGTTTAGCATTCCTTTCAGGGTTAGGGTTAGGGTTAGAGTTTGAAATAAGGATAGTGTAAGTTTTAGGGTTATGGTTAAGGTTACTGTTATGTTTAAGATTAAAGTTAGTGTTAGGGATAGGATTATTGTTAGGATTAAGTTTAGTTTGAGGTATAGGGCTAAGGTTTGGGTTAAATTTAGGCTTATGGTTCAGACTAGGGCTCAGGTTCTTGTTAGGATTAGGATTACTCTTAGGTTTGGGGTGGCAGTTAGGGTTGAGGCAAAGGCTAGGCTTAGGTTTAGGTTTAGAGTTAGTGTTGCTGTTACAGTTAAGGTTATGTTTAGGGTTAGGGTTACTGATAGGGTTAGGATTAGAATTAGGGCTGGGGTGAGGATAGGGTTATGATTAGGGTTACTTTACAATTAGGGTTAGGGTTAAGGTTTCAGAAAGGGTCATGGCTAGTGCTAGGATTAAGATCAGGGTTAGAGTTAGTGCTACAGTTAGGGTTTGGTTTAAGTTTGGGGCTACTGTTAGTTTTAGGGTTAGGGCTAGGACTGAATATTAGGCAAGAGTCAGGGTTAGGTTTAGAATTACTGTTACGGTTAGGGTTAGGGCTTGAGATAGAGCTAGGGTTAGGATTAGGTTTAGGGTTTGAGTTACCATTAGGTATATGGTTAGGTTTAGGTTTGGGGCTATGACCAGGGTTAGGGTTTGGGTTAGGTTTAGGATTAGAATTAGGGTTATTGTTAATGTTCGATTCAGAATCAGGGCTTGAGATAGGGCTAGAATAAAGGTTAGGGTTAGGGTTACAGTTATTTTTAGGTTTTGTGTGGGAGACAGCCAGCAGGCTTGGGGAGGTGAAAAGCAAAGGGTGCTTTTACACCACTTAACCCTGGCCTAACCAGGCTTAGAGATGGGACAAGTGAGCCGGTTTCATGTCTCCTGCTTATTCCCCATTAACTGGTTGAAAGGTTTGAGATCAACATGTTCTTCCTCATGCAGTCATGAATAGAGAGATAAATCAGGTTTGGGCAAAACCTGCGATAGAGACACAAGGTGTTTCTTATGGTTGCCATGAGCTAGCTCCATGTGAACGGAAGAGGAAACACAAGGTGTCCCTCTTTCTCTTGGTATTTTCCCTGAAGAGTCAATGGCAGGGTAGATAGTTTGGTAAGAAGCAAATGTACTCATTTCCAAAGGAACTGAAATCAACAGTAAAGGTCAAGTGTTGAACTATATGATTTATGAGTAACTGCTTCTTTGTGCAGGTGGGTAAGAGAGTCAGTTGTTGCTTGAGTGTGTACGTTAGGTTACTAAGGATGTTAGTTTATTTTCCCTTGGAGAAATGTATAAAAGTCTGATGCTCAATAAACTTGGGGCTGCAGTTGTATTTTTCAGACCTCCCAATCCCATCTTTGTGTTTGTCTGTCTTTTAATCCTCACTCCCCCTTTCAGGCTGTTCATTAACAACGGGCCGGACCCGTCAGGTTTGCATTAGGTTTAGGGTTATGGCTAGGGATAGAATTAGTACTAGGGTTATGTTTACTGTTAGGGTTAAGTTTAGGATTAGGGCTGGGTTTAAGTCTATGGTGACAGTTGAATTTAGGGTTACTGTTAGGGTTACAAATAGGGTTAGATTTATTATTAGTTTTGAGTTTAGTGTGAAAGCTAGGCCTAAAGTTAGGGTTAGGGTTAGGTTTAGGGTTAGGCCTAGGGTAAGAATTCGTATTAAGGCTAAGTTTTCTGTTAGGGTTAATTTGATGGTTAGTGCTGGGGTTAACTGTAATGGTTAGAGTTACTTTTAAGTTTAGGATTAGTGTTAGGGTTGTGGCTAAGTTTCAGGTTAGTGTTACCCTTAGGGTCAGAGTTAGAAATAGGGTAAGAGTTACTCTTAGGTTTGGGATTAGGCTTAGAGTTACATTTCGGGTTAGCATTGGGGTTAGGGTTCAAGGTAGAACTAGAGATAAGAAAGGTGTTAGGTATAGTGTTAATGTTAGGGTTAGGGTTAGGTTTAGGGTTAGGGCTGGAGCAAAGAATGGAGTTTAAATTAAGTTTAGTGATACTGTTGGCTTTAGGATTTCAGTTATTTTTAGGGTTGGGGTTAGAGTTAGGGTTAGTTTGAGGGCTAGGGGTACAGTTAGATTTAGTGTTAGGCTTAAGGCCAGGGCTGTTTAGTGTTAGGTTTAGTGTTAATGTTATGGTTAGTGATTGAGTTTGGACTAGAGATGGGATTAGGGGTAGGGTTAGTGTTAGCATTCCTGTTAGGGTTACAGTTAGGTCTAGTATTCCTGTTAGGGTTAGGTTTAGGGTTAGGTTTAGGGTCAGGGTTAGGGGTAGGGTTATGGTTAGAGTTTCTGTTAGGCTTAGGGGTAGGGTCAGGCTTGATTTTATGGTTAGGGTTATGGTTACAGCTAGAGTTAAAGTTAAGTTTAGAGTTAGGAGTAGGACTGGGGCTAGGGTTGGCCTATGGTAATGTTTAGGGTTAAGGCTAGGGTTAGGGTTACTGTTTGGGTTATGGTTAGGTTTAGGGCTAGAGATAGAGCTAGGGCTGGTGGTAGGGCTAGTGTTAGGGTTAGGGTTAGGGTCAGTGTTGGGGTTACTTTTATAGTTAGTGTTAGGGTTAGGGTTAGTGTTAGAGATAGGGCTAAATTTAGGAATAGTTTTAGGTTTAAGGTTACTACTAGTGTGAAGTTTAGAGTTAGGTCTGAGGCCAAGGATAGGATTAGAAATAAGGTTATGGATACTGTTAATTTTAAGATTATGCTTAGTGTTATGCTTACTGTTAGGGTTAATGTTAGGTTAGGGTGAGCTCAAGGGCTAGGGCTCAGTTTAGGTTTACTTTTAGGGTTAAGGTTATGGCTGGGAATGAGGCTAGGGTTAGGGTTACTGTTAGAGATAGGGTTAGGTTTAGAGGTGCTTGTAGGATTACAGTTAGAGTTTGGGTTAGGGTGAGGGCTAGGTCTACAGATAAGTTAGGGTTAGAGTTTGGGCTAGGGCTAATGTTAGGATTAGTGTTTGGATTAGGGTTACTGTTAAGATTAGGGTTAGTGCTAGCACTGGGACTAAAGCTACGGTGAGAGTTGGGGTTTCGGTTACTGTTAGGGTTAAATATAGGTTTAGGGTTAGGGTTAGGGTTAGGTTGAGGGCTAGGGCTAAGGTTAGAGTTAGGGTTAGGTTTAGGCTGGACCATGCTTAAGGCTTAGTTTAGTGTTACTCTTAGGTTTAAGGTTAGGGCTGAGGCTAAGGCTAGGGTTAGGTTAAGGGCCACTGTGAGGGCTAGAGTTATGGTTAGGGCTAGGGTTAGAATTCATATTAAGGATAGGTTTATGGTTAGGACTAAGTTTAGGGTTAGTGCTGGTGTTAAGTCTATGGTTAGAATTAGGGTTACTGTTAGGATTAGTGTTAGGGTTAGGGTTACTGTTAAGGTTAGAGTTAGGGTTAGGGATAGGGCTGGGGCCAAGGTTAAAGTTGTTACTCTTAGAGTCGGTGTTAGGATTAGGGTTAGGGTTACTCTTAGGGTTGGGGTTAGGTTGATGGTTAAGGTTAGCATTGGGATTAGGGTTCCATGTAGATCTAGATATAGGAAAAGTGTTAGGTCTAGTGTTACTGTTAGGGTTATGGTTAGGGTTAGAGCTGGGGCAAAGGATAGGGTTTAGATTAGGGTTTAGGATACTGTTAAGGTTAGAATTTCAGTTATTGTTAGAATTGAATTTAGGGTTAGGGTTAAGTTGAGGGCTAGGGGTGAGGTTAGATTTAGGGTTAGGTTTAGGGCCAGGGGTAAGTTTAGGGTTAGCTTTAGGATAAGGGCTCATTTTGGGCTGAGGCTGTCTAGAGTTAGGGTTAATAATATTGTTAGGATTAGGGATTGATTGTGGACTAGAGCTGGGATTAGGGCTAGGCTTAGTGTTAGCGTTCCTGTTAGAGTTAACGTTAGATCTAACATTATGGTTAGGTTTAACGTTAGAGTTAGCGTTACTGTTTTAGTTTGAGTTAAGGTTAGGGTTAGATTTAGGGTTAGCATTACTGTTTTGTTTAGTATTAGGTTTAGAGTTAGAGTTAGGTTTAAGTTTACTGTTAGTGTTAGGGTTAAAGCGAGGGCTAGGTCTAGGTTTAGGTTGAGGGTGAGGGCCACTGTTGCAATTAAAGTTTATGGTTAGGATTACTGTTAGGGTTAGGGCTTGAAATTGGGCTAGAGATAGGGTTAGGTCATGGTTTCTGTTAGGAATTGGGTTATAGTTACAGTTATGGTTTGTGTGAGGGCTCAGTCTAATTTTAGGCTTAGAATGAGGGCTAGGGTTAAGTTTAAGTGTAGGGTTAGTGTTAGTGTTAGAGCTGGGACTAAGGCTAGGTTTAGGGTAAGGGTTATGGTTAGGAATAGGGTTACTGTTTGTGTTAGGGTTAGGTCTAGAGATAGAGCTATGGCTAGGGTTAGGGTTACTATTAGGGTGAGAGTTAGGGTTAGGACTGGGTCTAAATTTAGGTTTAAGTTTAGTTTTAGTGTTACAGTTAGGGTTAGCTTTACCATTAAGGTTAGGGTTAGGGTTACTGTTAGAGATAGGGCTAGATTTAGGGCTAGGGCTAGGGTTATGGTAATTGTTAGGGTTATGGTGAATGTGAATGTTAGCACTAGAGTTAAGGTTAGCTTGAGGGCTAGGGCTAGTTTTAAAGTTAGGGTTATGGTAAGGGTTACTGTTAGTTTTAAATTAAAGGGTCGGCCTGGCTCTATGGATACAATTAGTGTTAATGTTTGGAATGCTGTTAAGGTTACAGTTACTGTTAGGGTTATGGTTAGGGTTCAGGTTCAGTCTAGGTCTAGGGCTAGGCTTAAGGTTAGGGTTAAGGCTACTGTTAATGTTAGGTGTACGGTTAGTCCTGGGGCTAAGGCTAGGCTTAATTTTAGCATTAGGGTTATTGTCAGGGTTAGGTTTACTGTTGGGTTTAGGTTAGGGTGAGGGCTGGAGCTAAGAATAGATTTAGAGTTAGGGTTAGAGTTTGGGCTAAGGTTTCGGTTAGGGTTAGAGTTTTGATTACTGTTTGGGCTAGAGTTGTTGTTAGTCTTTGCAATAGGGCTAGGTGAAGGGTTAGGGAAAGCATCACGGTTAGGGTTAGCATTAGCATAATGCTTGTTAGAGTTACTGTTAGAGCTATGGTTTGGGTTAGGTCTAGGGCTATGGTTAGGGTTAGGTTTAGTGTTACTGTTAATGTTAGGATTAGGACTGAGGCTAAGGCTAGGGTTAGGGTTAGGGTTTGGATTACTGTTAGGCTCAGGGTTAGGATTAGAGTTTGGGCTTGGCATACAGCTAAAGTAAGGGTTAGGGTTATATTTTGGGTTAGATTTAAAGTTGGAGATGGAGCAATGGCTAGGGTAAGGTTTAGGGTTACTGTTAGGGTTTAGGTTAGGTTTAGAATTGGGGCTAAGTCTAGGTTTAGATTTAGGATTAGGGTTACCCTTAGGTTAGGGTTAGGCTTAGTGCTACTGTTAGGGTTAAGTTTAAGGTTAGTGTTAGGGTTAAGTTTAGGGTTAGTGCTAGAGTTAGGATGAGTGTTAATTTTAGATTCACTGTTAAGGTTAGGTTTGTGGTGAAGGCTGGTGTTAAGGCTAGGGTTAGGTTTAGGCTTAGTGTTACTGTTAGAGTTAGGGTTAGGATTAGATTTGGGCTGAGGGTTATTGTTAGGGTTAGGTATAGGTTTAGCATTAGGATTAGGGTTAGGTTCAGGATGAGGGTTAGGGTTAGGCTTAGGGTAATGGTTAGGGTTAGGGTTAGTGTTTTGGTTACTGTTAATTTTAAATATATGGTTAACTCTAGGGTAAATGTTAACCTTAGATTCAGGGTTAGTGTTACTGTTAGAGTTAGGGTTTTGGTTATGGTTAGGGTTAAGATTAGTGTTATAGCTAGGGCTAGGCTTAGGATTAGTGTTAGGGTTAGTGTTACTATTAGGGTTAAGTTTAGGGTTAGGGCTGGGTTTAGAGATAAGTTTAGAGTTAGATATACTGTTGGTGTGAAGTTTATAATTAGTTTTACTATTACTGTTAGTGTTAGGGTTAGCGTGAGGGCTAGGGCTAGGGCAAGGATGAGGGCTAGGGCTAGGGCTAGGGCTAAGTTTAGGGTTAGGGTTATTCTTAGGGTTGGGGTTTTGTCAGGGACTGGGGCTAGGTTTAGGTTTAGGTTTATGGTAACAGTAAGGGATAAAGGTAAGGTTATAGTTAGGGTTACTCTTAGGGTCCAGTTTAGAATGTCTGTTATTGTGAGGGCTAGGTCTACAGACACATTAGGGTTGGGGTTAGGCCTAGGGTTATGGGTACAATTAGTGTTTGGTTTAGTGTTACTGTTAAAATAATGGGTAGGCCTGGGGCTAAGGCTATTGTAAGGGTTGGGGCTTTGGTTTACTGTTAGGGTTAAATACAGAGTTAGGGTTTGGGTAGGGTGAAGAATAGGCCTAAGGTAAGAGTTATTGTTACTGTTAGTGCTTGGTGTATGCTTAATATTAGGATTAATGTTGCTCTTAGGGTTAGGGTTAGGGATAGGCCTGAGGCTAAGGCTAAGTTTAGGGATAGGGATAGTGCTAGTGTTAATGCTATGTTTAGTGTAAGGGTTAGAGCTTGAAATAGGCATAGTGTTAAGATTAGATTTAGCGTTATGATTAGAGTTATTGTTAGAGCTAGGGTTAAAGTTAGGGCTAGGGCTATGGTTAGGGTTAAATTTAGTGTTACTGTTAAGGTTATGGTTAAGCCACAAGCTAAGGCTACAGTAAATATTAAGGTTAGGGTTAGAAGTAGGACTAGGGTTAAGATTAGTGTTAGGTTTAGAATTACTGTTAGGGTCCAGTTTAGGTTTAGAGATCTTGCTTGGGATATGGCCAGGGTAAGGGTTAGGTTTAGGGTTAGGGTTCAGGCTTGCAATATGGGTAGGCTAAGGTTTAGTTTTAGGGTAAGGTTTATATTTTGCATTAGGGTTAGTGTTAAGGCTGGATATAATGCTAGGGCTAGGGTTAGGTTTAAGGTTACTGTTATGGTTAGGGTTAGGTTTAAGACTGGGGATAGCTCTAGAGTTAAGATTAGGGTTTGTGTTGCTCTTAGGGTTAGGGTTATGTTTAGGCTTAGGGCTACATTTAAGGTTAGGTTCATTGTTAGGGTGAGTGTTAGAGCTAGGGCTAGGATTCAGATGAGTGTTAGGATGAGGGAAACTTTTAGTGTTAAGTTTGTGGTGAGGGCTTGGGTTAAGGCTAGGGTTAGGGTTACTGTTAGAGTTAGGACTAGGATTAGGGTTAGGTTTAGTGTATTGAGATGGTATAGGTTAGGGTTAGGTTTATTGTTAGAGTAAGGGTGAGTTCTAGGGCTAAGGTTAGGTTTAAGATTTGGGTCATGGTTAGGGCTATGTTTACGATTAGGTTTAAGGTTGTTTTACTCTTAGGGTTAGGGTTAGGGCTTTAAACAGGGCTAAGGTAAGGGTTAGGCTAAGGGTTAAGATTACTGTTAGTGTTAGAGTTAGGTTTACTTTTAGAGCTTGAGTTAGGGATAAAGTTAAGGTTAGGGCTAGGGCTGGGGATAGGATAAAGTTTAGGGTGAGGGCTAGAGTTAGGGTTAGGGTTAAGGTTAGGTTTATGGCTAGCATTATAAATAATATTAGGTTAAGGTTACTGTTAAGGTTAAGTTTAGGGTTAGACCTGGGTCTAAGGCTACGGTTGGGGCTAGGGTTACATTTACTATTAGGGTGAGGGTTAGGGTGAGGATTGGAGCCAATATTAGTGTTAGGGTAAGTGTTAGGATTACTGTTAAAGTTAGGGTTATTGTTAGGGCTGGGAATGAGCCTAGGGTTAGGGTTAGGGTTTTGGTTACTGTTAGGGTTAAATATAGGTTTAGGGTTTGGGTTAGTTATCCTTAGGTTTAGGGTTAGAGTTAGTGTTGCTGTTACTGTTAGGGTTAGGGTTAGGGTTAGGTTTAATGTTAGAGCTAGAGTTAGGAGTAGTATTAGAATTAGTGTTACTATTTGGGTTAAATTTAGATTTAGGGCTTGGGTTAAGCTTAGATCTAGAGTTAGGGTTAGAGTTAGGGTTACTGTTATGGTTAAGAATAGGGTAAGGTTTAGTGTTAATACTAAGGTGAAGGCTAGGGCTCAGGTAAGCATCAGGGTTAGGCTCAGGGTTAAGGCTAGGTTTAGGGCTTAAGGACGGTTTAGGATGACATTACTGTTAGGGTTAGGGTTGGGGTTAGGGCTGGATCTAAGTCTAAGTTTAAGTTTGGGGTGAAGTTTAAGGTTACTCTTAAGGTTTGGTTAGGGTTTAGATTTACTGTTAAGGTAAGGTTTAGTGTTAGGACTGAGGATAAGTCTAGGGTTAGTTTTAGGGTTACTGTTAAGTTTAGGTTGAATGTTAGAGCTGGGTTTACAAATAGAGTTACATTTAGAATTAGGGGTACTCTTAGGGTTCAGGTTAAGGTTATGATTACTGTTAGGGTTAGGGCTAATGTTAGGCTGAAAGTTTGGGCTGGGTTAGTGTTAGGATTAGGGTTACTGTTAAGTTGAGGGGTTGATTTAGGGCTGGGAATAAGTTCAGAGTTAAGTTTAACATTAGGGTTAATGTCAGGTTTAGAGTTAGGTCTAGGTATATTTTAGCGTTGGGTAAGGGGTATATTTAGGGGGAGGGCTAGGGCTAACATTAGAACTAGGGTTGGGATTAGGGCTAGGGTGAGGATTAGGTTTAGGTTTATTGTTAGGGTTAAGGTTTGTGTTAGTGATGAGGCTAAGTCTAGATTAAGTGTTAGTGTTACTGTTAGGGTTAGGTTTTGGGTTACTGTCATAGTTAGACTTAGGGTTAGGGTTTGAAATAGGGATAGGGGTAGGGGTACTGTGAGGATTAGGGTTAGTGTTAGGGCTTGAAATAGGGATAGGTTTGGGTTTGCACTAAGGTTCCTGTTAGGGTTAAGGTCAGGGTTAAGATTAGGGTTAATGTTAGGGGTAGGGTCAGGGTTGAGGTTAGGGATAGGATGAGTTCTCAGGCTATGTTTAGGGTTTAGGTTAGGGTTAGGATCAGGGCTAGGATAGAGTTATTATTAGGGTTATAGTTAGTGCTAGGTTTGGGGATAAGGATAGGCTTAGTATTTGGGTTAGTATCACTTTTATGTTTAGGGTTATGGTTTTTCAGGGATTGAGCCTAGGGTTATAATTACTGTTAGGACTCATTTTTGGGTTAGTGTTAATGTTAGGGATGTGCTTATGGTTACAGTTAGGATTTTGGTTTAGGTGAGGGCTAGGGCTAGGTTTAGTGTTAGGTTTATTGATAAATTTAGGATTTGGATTAGGGTTAGGTTTACGGTTTGGGTTAGGGTTAGAGATAGTGCTAATGCTAGAATCAGGGTTAGGGTTAGGATTTCTGATGGGTTTAATGTTTGGGTTAGGGTTTGAGATAGACCTAGAGCTAGGGCTAGGGTTAGAGTTAGGGTTACTGTTGTAGTTAGTGTTATGGTTAGGATAAGAGTTACTGTTAGGTTTAGGGTTAGGGCTGGGGCTAAGAATACTGTTAGGGTTGGTGTTAGTTTTAAGGTTGAGGCTAGTGACAGAGCTAGGGCTAGGGTTAGGTTTAAGGCTGGGGTTACTGTTAGGGCTAGGGTTAGGGTGAGGTTTAGGGCTTGACATCGAGCTAGTGCTAGTATTTGGTTTAAGGTTACTGTTAGAATTAGGGTTAATTTTAATGCTAGCGCTAAGGTTAGGGTTAGGTTTAAGATTAGGATTGTAGTTAGGGTTAGGGTGAGGGTTAAGGCTCGAGAGGGAACTAGGTCTAGGCCTACTGTTATGGTTAAGGTTAGGGTTAGGGCTGGGGTTAAGTCTATTTTTCAGGTTAGGGTTATGGTTATTCTTAGTGTTTGTGTTAGATGTAGGATTACAGTTAAAGTTAAATTGAGAATCAGGGTTAAGGCTTGCCATAGAGCTAGGGTCAGGGTCAGGGTTAGAATTAGTTTTAGGCTTACTTTTGACTTACTTTTGACTTTACGGAAAGGTTTGGATGTACAGATAGAATTGGAGTTAGGGTAATGTTTACAGTTAGGGTAAAGGGTGCTGTTTGGGATAGGATTAGGTTTAGGGCAAGAGAAAGAGCTAGGTCTAGGGTAAATGTTAGGATTACTATTCGTGTTTGTGTTAAGTTTAGGGCTGGGACTAAGTCTCAGTTTAAGGTTAGGCTTAAGGTTACAGTTAGTGTTAGCATTAATATTTTGGTTAGATTTAGGTTTTCTGTTAGGATTACTGTTAGGGTTGGGATTAGTGTTAGAGTTAGTATTGATTTTAAGTTTAGAATTAGGCTTAGGGTTGGGACTAAGGTCAAGTTTAGAGTTAAGGTAAGGGTTACTCTTAGGGTTAAAATTAGGGTTAGAGATACTGTCAGGGTTAGGGTTAAGGTTAGTGCTAAAGCTAAGATAAGGTTTAGGGTGAGGGCAATGGCTTGTGGTAGGATTAGGTTTAGGGTTAGTGTTACTGTTAGTGTTAGGGTTAGGTCTTCAAATAAGAATATAGTGAGGGTTAGGGCTAGTGTAACTATTGGGTTTAGGTTTAGGGTTACTGTGAGCACTAGGGTAGGTTTAGGATTAAAGTGAGGGCTAGAGCTATGGCTAGGTTTAAGGTGAGGATTGGGATTAGATTTAGCAATGCTCCTTGGGTTAGTGTTAGGGCTTTACACAGGGCTAGTGTAAAGGTCAGCGTTAGGGTTAGGGTTACTGTTTGGGTTAGGGTTAGACTTAGGATTAGGCCTAGATATAGAGCTATGGCTACAGTTAAGGTTAGAATTAGGGTTACTGTTAGGGTTTGAATTAGGGTGTGGATATGGACTGGGGATAGAAATAGTGTTAGGGTTAGGGTTGCTGTTAGGGTTAAAGTTAGAGTTAGGGATAGGGATAATGCTAAGGTTAGGGATAGGGTTAAGGTTACAGTTAAAGTTAGGTTAGATTTACTGTTAGGTTTAGGTTTAGGTTTAGGCTCAGTATACAAATAGGGTTAAAGACATAAATACTGTTAGGGTTAGGGTACGAGCTCAGGCTAGGGCAAGGGCTAGGTTTAATGTTACGTTTTGGCCTATAGTTAAGTTTAGGTGTAAGGATAAAGCTGGGATAAGACAACAGATAGGTGTAGCATTAGGGTTATATGTAGGGTTAGAGTTAGGTTTAGAATTACAGTTAGCAATAGTATTAGGGTTATAATTAAGATTAGTAATAGGATGAGGACTGGGGCTAAGGTTAGAATAAGGGTAAGGATTAGGTCCAGGGCTAGATTTAGTGTTAGGTTTACTAACATGGGTTGTTTATTACCTGCAGATAGACACGGTTACTTGGGGAAAGTTAAAAAAAAATACAGACTAAGAAAAACAGACACACATTGAGCTGAGGACCCAAAAGGAGAAACCTATGTGATTCTCCTAGATCCAGATTTCAACTTGAAAAGAATACAATGCTTTGCACCCTCATACAACATTCTCTCACAAGGGTAACTGATTTACTGAAAAATAATTCTAACAGATACATATTTGAAAGAGAGTATGTATTGAGTGTCCAAGCCTTGTCTACAGATCCAAGGTTGTTTTTCCAAATCATGACACAGCACACTTTCACTTTTGTTGCTTTAAAAAACCTAAATAGAAAAGTCGGTGCTAACTCAGCAGCTGAGCATTGGCATTGTAGCCTTCATGTCTTAGCAAGGAGTCCCAGTCCTAAGCATGGCCAATCATGTCTCATATGTTGAACTGGGGTGGGCTTTCAACTCTGATTCAGGTCCCTCCTGTGCCAGTGTGCAAGGGGAGAAGCCCTTGGTCCAGCGTGGACCTGGGGTGTGCCTCTGGTCTAAAAGGGCAATGGCTTTCAGGAATATATCTACCATACGAGGGGCCCAGCTTTCTTCCAAATCTTGTTGTCCCCATGCCAAACTTTGCAGTAAAATAATGTCCGGTACTGCTGACAGAAAACTGTGGAGACTGTTCTGGGCCTGTCTCTTTTGTGTTCTTTGTCTCTTTCTCCCCCTGTGACTGTTCTTTCTTACTTTCTTTTCCTCTATCTCTCTCACTCTCTCTCTACTTAATTCTCTTTCTCTCTCTTTGATACACAAACACTAAAAATATATCTGTAAGAGAAACAAAGCTAACTGATTCCTGATGCTTCATATATTTTCCTCAGTTTATGTTATTTTCAACCCCAACTCCTACCCTGTGAGTCATGTTCTAATGAAACGGTGAAGCATACATGGTTTTCACAGGTTTATCAGAATATGGAAATGAGCTGTGTCAGGAATTTTTGAGCTGGAGAAACATGACATAAAGAACTCCTAGGAACTGTGTAAGTAGTCTTTAGACTTTAGTACACTCAATTCGAAGGCTAGGTAAGGAAGAACACATCTCTTTCATGTTTTTCCAGATTAATTTAAAATAATTTGGAGATTTTTGGATCATCATCTGATATAAAAGTTAAATGCTACTTGTTCTGTCAATGAGTAACATAGGCATTCAATCCTAAGGTAAATGGAGACATTGAAGCCACCATGCCCAGAGTCCTCAAAGTTGAGGGAGGAGGGCAGCAAAGAATACAGTGGAAAATATTAAACCTCTTAGTTCTTTACATCCAAATTGAAATGATAAACTAAAGTGAACGTAAAGCCATGGATTCTGTAATTCCAAAGTATGCTCACAGACTAACAACTTTTTATGTCTGTATCTCTGTCCTATAGCTTCAAAACTACAGAATGACACTATAAAACATTCTCTTCAGACTCTGTGCTTAGGTGTCACCAAATTTTCTGTTTTTATCTTTTTTCTTTTTTTAAATTTGAATCAAGGTTAGCCAGAGCACTGAGGAGACTGACCGAGGCCCAAACAATGTTAAAGATGCCCCAAAAGGCCTGCTTTCTCAAAGAGAGGATGAAGAGAATGCCTGGATTTGTAGGTAGTTCTCTGCACATCACTTCAGGGCAGCCAGTTCTGTCATAAATTGTACTGCCTGGATAGGAGGGTTATATTGAAAGCCTTATTTCTGTGCATTGAGCCCCGATATAAAGACACCTGTCAGATGGGTTTGATTGTCCCCTGGATTTGGGTTGTGTGCCTGTGACAGAGGTATGCATGGAGACAACTAGTTATGTATAAAAGCACTAATGTCTATACATGTGTCTGTCCAAAATGTGCACGAGAGCCTCAGTATGTTTGAACATGTGTTTGTTTATGTGGAAATCTAATTCATGATGAAGAGTGAGGGCACATCCGTCCATAACTGGAGAATCAACACAATGACCACAGTGAGAGCACCGTTGAGGCAACTGTGTTGAAATTTGACACTTGCCCTGAAAGTTGAATTTTGACTTATTAACTATTTTTTTTTTAAGCAGTTAACTCAAAGAATAGTAACTGGGACTCCCTTTACCTGCCTGCCACTTAGAGCAGAGGCGCTTTCCCTCCCTCAGTGTCCAGAAGTTTTTCTTCTGCTAAAAATTCCATTTCTATGGCTCATAGCAGAAGTTCAAACATGGGTGCTCTGGAAGTGCAGAGCCAGTTGAACCATTTTGGCTTACCAAAAGCTACATCAACAACACATGTGCACATCTCAATATCGTTTTTTGTTTTCTTTTGTTTTTGTTTTTTGTTTCTGCTACAGTGTATTACCCAATTAATGATAGCTACTATCCATGTGGTAATGATATGCTCTCATTTTGCTTCTTTCTTCTGCCAATCTTACGTGCTGTGTATTTTCATTTTTGCAGAACTGCACTTCTGTCTATGAAACAACAATTTTCTTTTACCTTTGCTCTAATTCCTTGCCACCAAAACTCATTTCTTTTGAATTGTATTCTCCCTAGCTATCTGGTATTTCTCTCAGAGTTTCATTTGACCTCCCCCTTCAGTTGTGGCCCCTCACATTTACTCTTTAGCTGTATTCCATAATCACTTTCAATGTGATCTCATTACATGATCTTTCTGTTTCTATTTCTTTGTAATTGATGCTTTCAAAACCAAGATTTTCTTTCTTCAGATTCTCCATCTCCCCACCAGGCAATTTTACTTTGATCTAATGGTCCCATTTTGCCAACCTACAGTTTTGTGCTGTGTGTCAGTGTATTTCATTGTTTGCCACCACCCTTTACCACCAACCCCTACAGCCTGGTTGCATATGTGAGTCAATATGAGAATACTGAGGCATTGGTGTTCAGGAAAAGAAAACTTCACTCAGGTAGTGAGACAGGTCAAAACCCTCTTTGCTTGAACAGAGGGCTTGGCCCAGCTCTTTGAGATCAGGTCAGGGACTTTAACTGAAGATATCTAGTTTTTCATACCTTCAGTGGCCCCAGAACTAATCATTCATTCTCTCATTTTTTATATGCTATCTTGTACTCTTTTATATCCCTGTAAGATAAGGCTGAGCCCCAAACAACCTGCATAGCAAGAGGACTAAAGTAGCATTCAAATTTTAGGTTCCAAGCAGTGAGCTTAGTTAGCCATTATTGAGGAGGGCTTTTGACTTTTCATGCACAGCCTCTTCTGTTCTTTTTTTTTCAGATAGATTTGGTTCCTGGGGGAAAGTTCAAAGAATTACCAAACAAGAAAGACAGACATATGTTGAACTGAAGAACCAAAAGGAGGCACCTACGTGATTTTCCTTGACCCAGATCTCAGCTTGAATAGAATACAATGCTTTGCACCCTCATCAATATTCCCTCACAAGGGTAACTGATTTTTTTTAAAAGAATTCTGAGAGATACGAATTTAGAAAGAGAGTGTGTGTTGAGTTTTCAAGCCTTGTCTATATGTCTACAGTTCTTTTTCCAAATCATGACACAGCACACTTTCACTTTTGTTTTCTTAAAGAATCTAACTGGGAAAGTCAGGGATAACTCAGCAGCTGAGCATCTGTGTTGTTAGCCTTCAGGTCCCAGCATGTAGTCTTCAGTCCTAAGCATGGTCAATCATGTCTCATATGCTCTACTGGGGTGGGCTTCCCACTTTGTTTCAGATCTTTTCTGTGCCAGCTTGCCAGGAGAGAAGTGCTTGGTTCAGCCTTGCCCTCGGCTGTGCCTCTGGTCTAAAGGGCCACTGGTTTTCAGGAGTGTATCTACAATACAAGAGGCCCCCTACCTTTTTCCAAACCTGGTCAGCCCCATGCCAAACCATGCAATAAAATAATGTCCAGTACTGCTGACAGACAACTCTGGAAACTGCTCTGGGCCCTTCCCTTTTGTATTCTTTGTCTTTCTCTCCCTTTGTGATCGCTCTTTCTTACTTTCTTTACCTCTATATCTCTCTCTTTCTCTACCTCATTCTCTGTCTCCCTCTCTCTCTCTGGCACAAAAACACTAAAAATAGTTCTATAAGAAAAGTAAAGCTAACTGACCCATGATGCTTCATATATTTTTCTCAGTTTATGTTATTTCAACTCCATCTGCTACCCTGTGGGAAATATTCTAATGAAACTGTGATGCATACATGTTTTTCACAGGTTTCCCAGAATAAGAAAATTAGCTGTGTCAGAAATATTTGAGCTGGAGAAACATACCATAAAGAACTCCTAGGAACTGTGTAAGTAGTTTTTGGAGTTTAGTACACAAAATTCAAAAGCTAGGTGAGGAAGAACATGTCTACTTCATATATTTCCACTTTTATTTAAAATAATTTGGAAATTTTGGATCATCATCTGATATAAAAGTTAAATGCTACTTCTTCTGTCAAAGAGTAACATAGGCATTCAATCCTGAGGTAAATGGAGACATTAAAGCCACTATTCACAGTGTCCTCAAGGTTAAGAGAGGAGGCCAGCAAAGAATACAGTAAAAAAAATACCTTTTAGTTATATACATCTAAATTGTAATGGTAATCAAAAGAGAACTTAAAGCCATGGATTCTGAAATGTAACAGTACGGTCACACACATACAACTTCTTATACCTTTATCTGTGTCCTGTGGCTTCAGAAATACAGGATGACACTGTAAATCATTCTCTTCAGACATTGTGCTCAGGCATCACCACCTTTATTGTTTGTTTGTTTGTTTCAATTTGAACCAAAGGTAGCCTGAGCACTGAGGACACTGACCGAAGCCCAAACAATGTTAAAGGTGCCCTGAAAGTCCTGCTTTTTCAATGAGAGGCTGAAGAAGATGCCCAGATTTGTAAGTAGTTCTCTTTGCACATCACTTCAAGGAAGCCAGTTCTGTCATAACTTGTACCATCTGGATAGGAGGGTTTTATGGAAAGCCTTGTTTCTGTGCATTTTAGCCCTAATCTCAAGAAACCTGTCAGCGGGGTTTTATTTTCTGGATTTGGGCTCTGTGCCTGTTCCAAAGGTGTGTGTGGAGACATGTAGGTATGTATAAAAGCATGACTGTGTATACATGTGTCTGTCCAAAATGTGCACAAGAGCCTCTATATAGTTGAACATGTTTTTGTTTATGAGGGAATCTAATTCGTGATGAAGTGTGAGGGCACATTCACACATAACTGAAGAATCAGCACAATGAAAACAGCAAGAGCACTGTTGAGGCCTCTGTGTTGAAATTTGAGACTTGACCTGAAAGTTGACATCTTATTTATTAACTTTTTTCTTCCTGAAAAGTTAATTCACAGTATAAAAACTGGAACTCATTTTACCTGCTTTCCTTCTGGACCTATGAGCTTTCCCTCTTTCAGCGTCCTGAATTTTTTCTCCTGTGAACAATTCCAATGATGTGGCCCAGGGCACCAGGGCTCCTCGAATCTTTGCTGATTTAGCCTTAAGTCCCACTTCTGTGCCCCAAGGTACCTGAAGGAATTCGCCATCGCCTTTTAGCCAAGGCTAAGCAGTTCATAGAATGTGTGTCTGGAGAAACCCAAAAACGCCACCTGGCCAGGGTCAAAGAAATGCTAAAGATGCCAGGTCTCACTTTTTTGATTTAGCCAAGGCCTTTCCATGGTCAGGTCATAAGCAGAGTCCTTGCTGCCTCTGACACACACACAGCAAGCCCCTTGATGACTGTTGGTGAGCCCCTGAAATCACCTCACCAGTCTCTAGGTGACTTTGGACTAGTGAGTCCTGGGGATTTGAATCAGTGCCTGCCTCCTCATGCTCACACCCAGACCTTCTGGGCTCCCTATAATCAAGAACTGCTGTCAGGGCCCTGCACTCTCTGTCCCCACCGCTGAGCTGTGATTTGGGCATCTTAGGCTGGAGTGAAATGTAATTATGTATCGATCAGCCATGAAACCACATCCACAGCTCCAAGCCTGCTGGTCCACCTTCAAGACCCATACCCTCAGTGTGTTCATCATCTTTCACGTTTATCTAGTCATGGCACACATTTCCAGCTTGAAAGGGGACTTTGGCTTCTGGGACCTAGGTCAGAGAGTCTTCAGGCTCCTGTAGTCTAGACTGTACCACATCCTTACACACTGAGAGGCTTAAAAGCTTACATTTCATTAGCAGTCTTGAAATGTTGACCACACCTCCAGGTGACAGTGGAATAATGTACTTAGTTTAACTTGGTTTTCACCACTTTCTACTCTCCACATTAGCTTTATAATCTTTCATATGATTATGCAGCACACATTCTCACTCCTTATGATCCTGACAGAAAATTGGCCCTCAGTCATTGCTCCTTGTTCTTGGAGCACATCCTGAAAACTGCATTTCACAGCTCGGAACTTTTCCCAAATCTTGATCTCAACATGAGGTGCTCTAAGTGCCACAGGTTGAATGTGGGAATGACACATCTATTTGACTGAGTTCTCTTGAGAGAAAAAGTCTTTAGTATTAATGAAATGAGGAATGACATTGACACAGATTTCTAAGATTATAAGAGATTTTCCACTGATATGAGGCTTGGGTTTTCTATGTTGGTTACAATCCCGGCTTCACAAGGAAATTGCCTTCACTGCTCTCTACATTTGGTCTACATTGATAGAAAATCTGACAAGCACAAGTATGAATTTCTTATTTTTTAATGTTTTTATTGATTTTGACAGAGAGAGAGAGAGAGATACAGAGACAGAGGGAGGGCTGAGCTGGGGCACTCCACGGTTCAGCATATGGGTTCACACGGGCCAGGGCCGGAATTTGATCCTCGGTCCCCGGGGCTGCAAAGTGAGCTCTTAACCCACTGAGCCATCCTGGATTCCCCTGCATTTCTAATAAAGGTATAATAAGGGCCCTGATGTCTAATCAATTACATGTTTAAATTTCCAACTCTACCTTTTTTTGGCCACTGGGAAGCAGCTGATTTAAAGCATCACCCCCAGAACTCAGTCAGAAGGCTACACTTTAACTCCCATGTTGCATTTTTTAAAAGCTGTATCATCAGTTCATTTTTCTAATCATTAAGTGAGTATAACCACACCTGGTGGGGTTGTTTTGGCATGAGTCCAGATGGTCAGGATAAATATTCTGCAAAATGTCAAGTAAGATGTGAATATAGGTGTGTATAGTTCTCGTGAGTCTTGCTGCTTTTTCTTTTTGCAGCTAAGTGAATAGCAGAGGTAACACAACCTTCTGGATCCTGCAAATGGTAAGAAGAACAAGAAGACTAAAGAAGGCAATGACCCTGACAGAGCAATTTCTGAGGGTTCTCACTCACCTGAGGAGGTGGGTCTTGGTTAACGAGGCTTCCAGGGATAGGGGTGCTCAGGGGGTAGTAGAGGGAAGTGGATAAGGTTGTGGAAGAAGAATTCTCTGGATGAGAATTCGGGGTTTGAATCCAAGTTACCAAGAGAGACTTCAGGCTGGACAGGATTTATGACTGAGAGAGCACTGACCTCCCCCTAAGCCTCCTGACCAGTGAGCTGGTAACTCTGATATTACCTGTCAGAGTCAGTAGTAAAAGTTAAGGAGGCATCAGCAGCAGGTTCCAGGGTCAACGGTCACAGCTTAAACCAGAAAACTCCAAAATAACTTGACCCACTCCCACCTGCCCATTTCTTTGTAGCACTAGTTGTAAAAAAATAAGCCAGTAGGTGATTTCAGAGACCAGGACTGAGAGAGAGATGCAGCAATTTACTTCTGGACCTAGATTTACTGGACAGGTCTTACGTCTTCAGGACTCTTCCCCCATCCAACTGCAGTTTGTCACCCATTGTCCTAATCTCTCTGCTTATCTGGCCTGTTGGCCTTAGCTTTCTAGAGTCAGAGGCTTGGACTAAGTTGCCATAGCTGTGTGTGGAGATAGGCAGGTTTCACTGTGGCCAAGCAGGTTGGCTCAGGTGGAAGCTAGAAAGCAGTGTCTTCATGACTCCTGGTTCCCAAACCCAGGATTGTTCTTCAGAAAGCATAGAGTCTAAAAAGAAGCACCTCAGCTCTAGCTTATTGGGTGATTTCTTGGCTGGTATTTAGTTTTGGATTCATAAAGTTGGGGTTGGGTATCTTTTGACCTTCAGGACTGGGGAATGACTTCTAGTTGGGCACCTTTATTCCCAAAAAGGGTCTGAATTGAGTAAACACAGTCTGTGGTTGGAAGAAAAAAGATAGAAGGAGAATGAGGAAACAAACACAGAGGTTGTGTTACCACATCTCTACCTTCATCCTGCCACCCTTTGCCCAAAACAAGACCATGTGAAGGGTATCCCTGAGGCACAGAGAGAATTTCTGTAAGAACAGTGCTTTCATTCTTTTGGTCTTGACACACTGTTTTTCCACCTGTTGTGACTGCCACAAGTCAGAACTAGTCCTGTTCCATCCTGAAGGCCAGGGAGAACAAGGCTCCATGTGTTCATGATGGAGGTCATGCTGTCCTACTCTGAGCTCTGGTCAGCCAGAAGGCTATAGATTGGCCCAAGCCCTGGGAGTGACATAGCACACCTCAGAGTGGCTCCCATCTTGTGTACTTTTCACTCTGACTAGAGCAATATGTTTTCTCTTTTCTCTACACCTTGGTATCCATGGATGTGAAATACCCTCTTCTTCACATAAACCCTAACCTTCTGACCTGTCATGTGACAAATGCCCAAAACTACACAGCTTCTGCAGCAGCATCTGCTGTAAAGCCTATGTCACCTGCTGGTGTTATTTCCTCCAGTGACTGTGCAAACATCTATATGCCCCTTTCCCCTCAGCCCACACAACAACAGTCGAAACCCCAGAGTGTTATTGAATCTGACCTTGCCAGCAAACTTACCTTATTGCTTTCTCTCTTCTCATCCCATTCCACCACAAGTGGATGGCAATCTTAATGCCATGCCTATGATGGGCAGTCTATACACATATAAGAAGTTAGGGTGGTGGTCCAGTAACTCTCTTTAAAGGATGAGCACTCTTCTGTACCCTGCTCATTGTAACCATCAAAAATGCATTCAATGACATGATCCTGTATATAGAAAACTCTAAAGACTCTATCGGAAATCTATTACAAATTATAGACAAATACAGTAGAGTCACAGGATACAAAATCAATGTCTCAAAATCAACTGCATTTTTGTATGCCAACAATGAAACTTCAGAAAGAGAGATGAGAAGATCCATTCCCTTTGCCATTGCAAACAAAAAAATGAAATACCTAGAAATAAATCTAACAAAGAATGTGAAGGACTTATACACTGAAAACTATAAGACACTCTTAAAAGAAATTAAAGAGAATACAAAGAAATAGAAAGACATTCCATGTTCATGGATTGGAAGAATCAACATAGTTAAAATGGCCATACTCCCCAAAGCAATATACAGATTCAATGCCATTCCCATCAAAATCCCACAGTCATTCTTTCAAGAAATAGATAAAAATATCATCCAATTTGTATGGAACCACAAAAGACCACGAATCGCAAAAGCGATCCTAAAAAAAAAGGATAAAGCTGGGGGCATCTCACTGCCTGACTTTTATCTGTACTACAAAGCCACAGTCATCAAAACAGCTTGGTACTGGCAGAAAAACAGACCCACAGACCAATGGAACAGAACTGAAAAACCCTCGAGATCCAAGATGGCGGCATGAGAGGAGAACGCCGATAACTGCCTGGGAAGGGCCTTGTGAACAGAGGGGAATCCACAGGGGAAACCCTGAGAAGAAACCTCAACTAAGAGAACCACACAACACGGAACAACACACAAAGGTTAGAGAAAAAAGGGGAGAGCGGGAGAGAAAAAGGGAAGCAGCGGTTCAGGGACAGAGACTCAGAGCGCAGCCCGGAACTGGCAAAAACAAAGGGGTGTTGGGGGACTACGGTCAAAGTGGAGCTGGATCGAGGGCGGGCTGGAAGCCGAGACCTAGGGAGCGTGGAAGCCCCACAAGACTGTGGACAATTTAACATCTGAACTCAAGGGACAGCATACAGTGCCCTAATCAGATCCACAGAGCCTAAACTGGAACAGGGACTGTGGAGCAGGGCGGCTGCACTTCCCGGCAGGCGGGGTGAGAGCAGGGCACCAGCCCACGGCAGCTCAGCACCCCTGATTTACGGAGGAGATTGACTGTGAAGGAGCACCTTCTGAGGACAGGGCTCTTGGAGTGACCGCTGGGGCTTGAGTGGGCATAGCTGCATTGGATGTGCTTGGAGTGACTCCGGCGGTCTCAACAGAGCCGGGAGCATAGAGCGGCTGCCGCCCGAGCTACGGCCTGTGCGTGCAGGGCTTTCGGCACCCCACCCACCGGGCCACAGTGACACCGCTGCTTGCTTGCCAGCGCGCAATTGAGCTTTTGGTGCCCCGCTCACCAGGCCGCTGCCGCGACTCTGCCTGCGGGGAAGTGACTCTGCCTGCGCAGAGGTGCGTGACGGGGCTCTCGGCGCCCCGCCCACTGGGCCGCTGCGCATCACTGCATGCGCGCCCCGGGCTTTCGGTACCCCACCCACCGGGCCGCCCCGCAGCGCAGCTGCCTTCTCGCCGGTGTGCTACAGGGCTTTTGGCACCCTGCTCGCCAGGCCACCGCAGCACCGCTGCCTGCTCGTGGGACCAGCTTTCGGCGCCCTGCTCTCCGGACCGCGGCAGCGCGGCTCCGTGCTCGCGAGCACGCAGCTGGGCTTTTGGCGTCCCGCCCACCGGGCCTCTGGGGCGTTGCAAACCGCGCGCACAACTGGGCTGCCAGCCGCGTCTCCGCGGTGTCATTGCCTGTGCATGGGACAGCGCGGCCGACCAGGGCCACTGCGAAGCTCCAGCCCATCCAAGTGCTGCCCTGCGGGCATGCCTTACAGATAGGATTGAAGGAGGGGCAGCCAGGAGGAGGAAAGACCAGAGCTACTGTGCCCCGCCCCCACTGAACCACCAGCCCTCCCTGCTGAAAGAGGAATCTGCTATTGTGTCTCAGGCCCACCCTAGCTCCTACTCACATGCCCCCACCCCTGGCCATACATTTACTACCCTGCTATCTCACAGCTAAGACAGCAACCTGAAGTGCCCCAGGACACAGAAGCTGTCTCCTTCCCCCAACCCTCCCAAAATCTCCTTCTCCCACAACTGAGTCCAAAAGAAAAAATAAAGAGAAGCCCATCTGATAGGCAAACACCCAGAGGGAAAACAGACTCATGCATAAAGCAAAAAGAACCACATCAAATACAACGCACACCTCAGAATCCAAACCCCTCCAGAAGATCAGGGGCAGTCTTTAGTAAAGGACCTTGCACACTTGGAGTCAAATCTAAGTGAAACAGAATTCAGGGCTGCATTAATCAAGACACTCAGAGAGCTCACTCAATGCTGGCAAAGTACCCAGACACAGTTAAATGACCTCAACAAGAAATTTTCTGAGCAAAATGAGTACTTTACCAACAAAATGGAGAAGCTAGAGCAGAACCAAAACGAACTCCTTGAAATGAAAGGCATCATGGGAGAGCTGAGAAAAGAACGGACCAGCATAGGAAACAGTGCTGACCAGCTAGAGGAAAGGATGAGTGAAATTGAAGATACAAACATGGAAATGTCACAGAGGGAAGAAGAAAGGGAAAGGAAAATCAAGAGAAATGAAAGAGCCCTACAAGAACTTTCTGACTCCATCAGAAAGAACAATATTAGAATAATAGGTGTACCACAAGGAAGCGAGATGAAATCTTCTCAGAGTCTACTAAAACAAATAGTGGATGAAAATTTCCCTAACCTGTGGAAGGAATTACAGCCCAAAATCCAAGAGGAAAGCAGAATCCCTAAATTCCTAGACCCTAGCAGATCTTCTCCAAGGCACATTGTTCTGAAGATGACAAAAATCAGTGACAAAGAAAAAATCCTCAAGGCTGCCAGGGAAAAACAAAACATAACTTTCAAAGGAAAACCTATCAGGCTGTCACCAGACTTATCAGCAGAAACTCTGCAAGCCAGGAGGGAGTGGAGCCCAATCTTCAAAATATTAAAAGACAGAAATTTCCAGCCAAGAATTAACTATCCAGCAAAATTAACCTTTAGATATGAAGGAGGAATTAAGGCCTTTACACATATACAGAAGCTGAGGGAATTCTCCAGCTCAAAATCGGCACTCCAAGAAATACTAAAGGAGGCTATCCGACCTGAATCCAGAAATCAAAATAAATGGAGAAAAGTTGGGACAACAAAAAAATAAAAAGGAAAGAAGAAATGGATACAGGACATCCTCATATATCAATCATCACCCTGAATGTAAATGGACTGAATTCA
>PVKE010018646.1:0-29316 GCA_004027555.1 Craseonycteris thonglongyai
TAACCAAAATACAAAGTATGTGGCCATCTTCATATATATTTATATATGCAAATATATATGTATGAAATATATGAAACATTATATACAATATATTCAGTTATATTAATATTCAACATGAGTATATGTATTTTATATGTGTATTCAATTGTGTTAAATATTAATATAATTATTTAAATTATTACTTTAATTATATGAAGTATAATAAAAATATGGTGAATGATTAAATTTAAAAAGTTTATTATAGTAAAAGACATATTGCCATTAATCCTCCACGAAATACTCCCCCTCAGTTCAAATACAATTCTCCCATCATTTTTGGCACTTTCTGGAGCAGTTCTGGAAGTTCTCTTTTGTGAGTGTCTTTACTTGGACTGTTCTGGCTGCCTCAATGTCCTAAATCAATTCAAAATGTTTACCTTTTGTGGTTATTTTAACTTTGGGGAAGAGCCAGAAGTCACACAGTTCCAGATCAGGTGACTGAGATGGATGAGGGCACACTGGTAATGCTTTTATTTGACAGAAAGTGCTGTATCCGAAGCAATGGGTGACCTGAATCTGTTCAGAACACCAAGGCAGATATGACAGCACAACTACAGACACTCATGAAAGAGGACTTGCAGAACTGCTTTAGAAAGTGGCAAGGATGATGAGATAAGTGTACTCAAAGTGAGGGGTATTTTGAGCGGGATTAATGACAATGTGTCTTTTACTGTAATACATTTTTTTATTGAGACGTTCACCGTATTTTTTTAGTACACCTAATATACAGGATTTTATCTATTTATTTATTTATTTTGTATCACAACTTTTATTCTAGAGAGAGAACAGGTAGTTAGTAAGGGGTAGAAATGTGACACATCAGACAGAACCCTGCTCTGCTTTGGAGCTTGGTGTCTAGTCAATAGCATATGATGTATCCTCGTACCAGGGAACCTAGTAAAACCCCACAGAATCTTAAGAGCATGCTTTATTATTAAAATCTAAATTTCAACCAGTCTGTTAAGTAGAAAAGATATATTTTATGTGGCATTCAAGTCAGCATTGCCTCTCCATATACCATGTCAGATCCTAAAAGAGCCCGTCTAAGTTTGTTCATTTTTCATCAGCTAAAAACTTTGACTAATCTAATAGGTTCCTGATTTCATTTGAATTCTCACAGACTACTCTTATTCTGTCTGGAGGAGAACTTTGTTCTCTCTCCCGGTTCTTGACACTGAGTAATTAAGTATAGCTTGCCTGCTGTGCTCCAGGCAGTAGATGAAGCACTAGGGATTCAAGACACTCACTACCCTTAACTTACACTCCAAAGAAATACCCAAGGTCTTATATAATTTGATTTTAAATATGCTTGAAGAGGTTAATAAAATGCTATTCAGCTAATAATCTCATAAAACTCCCAAAACCTTTGTAACTAGGCTATTACAAGAAGGAGTAATCGATTTTATTCATTTTAAAGAGAAACAAAACATAACACCCTCATCTATAATGCATATGCAACTATTCAACTTTCTGTCTACACATATGACAGCAGTAAAGATAACAGAGTCGAGAGTAAATATACTTATGATAGGTTTTTAGTTAAACTGTGCTAGAATTACATAAAAATTTCAATTTTGATAGAAAATCAAACTGAAAAAAAAACTTTTTAAAAAAGTTTTGGTTGTACATTAGAGAGGAAAGAGGTAAGGATGACAACACCCTAGAAGCCTTATATATCAAGATACTTAATATAATACTTTCACATTTTCTCAGTTTCAGCAGGGGTCCTGGGTACAGCGATTAATCGAATAGTGACCAATTACCCCAGTTTCAAATGTGTGATACTGTATTACTTGTGTATGGCATGCCAAGAGATTATGGTACTGATTCTCTCAGTGTTTAGAAATCATTCGCCTATAATAATTTAGAAAGATCAATGAGAAAATATATCTTTGGAGGGACTTCTCGGTACTTTGTGCACTATCAATTTACTTAAGCTGAAGGACGAGACAGGGGTTTCAAGGTGATCATTCAGAGGGATTAAAGTACATCCTGTTAAGTTTGGGAAACATGAGGACTTTACGAGGGGTTGATTAGTTCAAGATGAGAAGAGATCAGAGAGTCATAGGGGTCACTAGGGTGACCTATGTTTCCCTATATAGTGGCACTTTCAAAAAACTTGTATTCTATGACTCAAAAGTAGACCATGCAAAAGAAAGATGCTTGCAACTCTCTTAAAAGAATATTTACCCAAGAGTCCTGCAGAAGTTATAAATTGACTCAGCATTGCAAGGACCGCAGGAAGCCAGGACCTTACAGATGGAGGCATAAAATTCCAGTTGGAAGAGGTAGCACTCCCATTTGAAGAACTGCATTTGTGGTTTCCAGCACCAGCAGGGACTGAGAGTGGAAGGAGTGGGATGTCTAATTAACACCTGAAAACACACCACCAAAGAGAGGGTGGAGGATTGCACAGCTAACATAACACTGTATATTGTATCCTATCTTTCCTGCCTTATCTGCCTCCGTGACTGAAGTGTCAGTAAGTTGCATAATGGGAGAAAGAGTAGAAAGAAATGGTGGAAAAAAGGAGCTAACTCTGTCAGACACACCAAATGCTAGCTTCCCAGCAGTAGCAGACATAAGAAGATGGAGAGGAGACCATGTGCTGTTGTTCAGTTTTCAGTATTTTATTCTTACAATGGCCTAGATTGAGCTTTTTTTTTTAATTTATTTTTTTATTTTTTTTTGGCAGAGAGAGAGAGGAGAGAGAGAGAGAGAGAGAGAGAGAGAGAGAGAGAGAGAGAGAGAGAGAGAGAGATACAGAGGCAGAGAACTGAACTGGGAGAGCTCCCAGTTCAGCATATGGTTCCGCACAGTCCGGGGCTGGGATTTGATCCCCGGTCCCCGGCTGCAAAGTGAGTGCTTAACCCACTGAGCCATCCTGGCTTCCCCTAGATTGAGCTTTAATTAATATAAATAAGGGTATTTGCATTTTAAAAAACATCGCTAAGATGCCACCTATGCACAGAGATAGAACTAGACCACAGATCAGTTGTCGAGACAGATGGAAACAACTGATTTTCTTCTGTTAGCAGATACTTTGTATATTAGATTCCTCCTGTGACTGCCATAACAAACAAATACAAACTTGGTTGCTTTCAAAGTTCTGGAGACTAGAAATCTAGAATCAAAGTATCATCAAGGTTCTATCCTCTCTTAGTTTATGAGGGTTCCTAATAATCCTTTGCATCTTTTGGTGGAATAATCTTTGCCTACATCATCATATGATGTTCTTCCTGTGTATTTTTCAAATCACGCATCTTCTTGTAAGAATACCAGTGTGGATTAGAGCCCACTGTAATCCAGTACCACCTCTTTTTAACTGTATTACTTGCACAAAGATCCTATTTCTACATAGAATCCTATTCCCCTGTTCCATGTGGACATGAATATTTGAAAGAAATACTCAGTTCAGTATATATGTCAAATATTTATTAGTAATACTTTGAAATAGATATATTCTGATTTCATGATTTTAATGTTAATTTAATTGGAGAATTTACAAAATTATATTTTCTGCCTTTTAATTTAGTTTGTTTTTTTCATTATTATAATGAGCAGACAATTAAATTAATTGGGTGTCTGAAATTGACAGAGGAGGAAGAGAAAAGGATTTAACTTCCATGACTAAAATAGAGATCCTAATAGTACTGATCACATCACATTAATGTGATGAAAAAAATACATATATGGGGTTTAGAAAAATGTCTGGAACATAATAAACATTTACAATAGATTTCTTTAGCACTAACAAAGCAGAAGATTATTTTTACTGATAACAAATTATCTAAATAACTAAGGTTTCTTTGAATAAAGAAATATTATCAATTATTCTGTTCAGCCAATTTACATTAAGCACAATAATGTTATTCTATTTAAAATAAAACTGCCATTTTTTTTTTTATTGTTTTTGACAGAGAGAGAGAGAGAGAGAGAAAGAGAGAGAGAGAGATACAGAGACAGAGAGAGAACTGAACTGGGGGAACTCCCCAGTTCAGCACATGGGTCCGCACAGGCCGAGACCAGGATTCGATCCTCGGTCCTCGGGGCTTCAAAGCGAGTGCTTAACCCGCTGAGACATCCCGGCTTTCCCAAAACTGTCGTTTAATAGATGCAATTATATAGTTAAATTTTTATGAAATGAAAATTATGGATATGTGAAAGATACATGTGAATTTTAAATTATATCCTACACACAGGCACACCTTATTTGATTGTGCTTCACAAATGTTGCATTTTTAAAAATTGAAGGTCAGGGGAAACCGGATGGCTCAGCGGGTTAAGCTCTCACTTTGAAGCCCTGGGGAAAGAGGATTGAATCCCGGTCCCAGCCTGTGCGGACCCATATGCTGAACTGGAGTGTGCTTCCCGAATGCAGTAAGGCCTCCAGTTCAGTTCAAAAATTAATAAATAAATAAATAAATAAAATTTGAAGGTCAGACTGTCCACCAGCAAAAGGATTATAATCGCTTTATTGAAATACCTCCTTTATGCAGTGGTCTGGAACTGTACCTGCAAGGTCTTCAAGATACGCCTGTACAGCTTTTGCTAATTCATTGGCAAAGAGGAAAGGAAGTAAGGCTACAAAGGCTCTTTGTTTCATTATTTTCTAAAAGCAGTCAACAATTTTAACTATTGATATTACTAGTGCATACGAATAAGGAAAATGATAAGATACTTATTCTTAGCCCATTTCAAAACAAATAAGAGCATTTTCTGTATTTTCATGTGAAATTATATATTTTGCTTATATATCTTACTTTTACATTTAAAGCAAACTGATTTTTTTATGAATAAAGATACAAATATTTTCTTAAGATAAAACTATTTTTTTGTGCGTGTTCTTATTCAAAATTAGAAGAATACACAGAAATATCAAGTGGATTCATGACATCAGTTAAGTTCTAAAAAACTTTATATTTATTTATAGTGGGTCTACGAGGGTGCAGACTGAATTTCAAGAAACACAAAGTACACATGCCAGAAGTTTTTAACTTAATCACTCTGTGTTTAGTCAAATGTAGTTAGAAAAGAAAGTACTATTTTCTTCTTTTTTATATATTTTTTAAATTTTATTTTTAACTATACCTTTTGAAAACATTATTTTAAAAGATAACAGTGTCTGCTATGAATCCCCTCCCATCTTACACATCTATATCTCTCAAAATATTACAATAAAACTTTCATGAATGAAAACTAGTGAGCAAAAACAATAATGATCTAGCTAGGCTTAGTATGTTTAGACTTCATAGAGGGACAGTTTAGCCATAACTAGACCATTTTAAAATAAACATGGTAAATTGATTTGGAGAAATCTAAACTAATAACTGATCTTGGAAAATAAGTATTTCTATGTCTCTTATCTATTTTTATTTTGGGGGGAGATAAATTGTTTTGTATAGTTTCAATTTTTGTCATACTGAATTAGTATTTGTACTGATATATTCTGTCAGCTGTGCTTCCTTTGTTGCTGTTTCTGACTGCATTTTATATATTTTTCCATACTGTCTTGTGAACATCTTGACATAGAAACATGCATTTACTAGCATGGTTACATGTCAGGGCTACTGTGGAAATTAAGTTAAAATATGAGCATCCACATATCACTCTCGGTAAGTATGTGATAATGTGGCACATGCTAGCTTGTCTGTCTTTCCTCTTCAGTGCATATCCCTCATGGCCTAAAGCATGCATCATTTTATCTAGGTATCCCTAGTGTCTATCCTTATACCTCAACCATAGCAAATGTTTACTAAATGTTTATTAGGAAGAGAAAGAATCATTACATGAATAAATAAACTCAACCTTGAAGAAATCATCATCTGTCTATAATAATGGCTTTGTTATAAAGATAAGACTCTCTTACATATAGTTGGTTATATCTAGTTAAGTTATGAACCTTTGTTTGACACATATATTTAAATGTATAGAAGTTATGTTTTAATAAAACATTGATTAGAAAGTTTATTGATTAGAAATCTATTTAGAAAACTATGTAGATATAGTTCCCTAATTTTTATCTTAGTTAACACTAATCAAAGCAATGCAGAATATTGTAGAAAACAAATTGTGTGTTACCTATGCTAAAATAATGTATAGTGCACCTGTCATTTGCTGCAAATTAGCACTCTACAAGAAAGAAAAAAGAAAATGTAATGCTAAAGGAATCAGAAAGCAAAACTAAGAAAAAAAAAAGAAAAAAGAAAAAGAGAGAGAGAGGACATAATTGCTAATATCAGAAATGTAAGAAGGGACATCATTATAGATTCAATGGAACTAAGAAAAAAATGAAGAAATATTACAAGCAACTGTATTCCCACAAATTTGATAACTGATATGAAATTTACCAATATTTCAAAAGACATGTCTTTCAAAACTCACATGGAAAGAAACAGAAAGTCTGAATGGGTCTATATCAAACAAAGAAATTTGCTCAATAAATATTTGTACTTTTCAGAATAGACAGCACCAGGCCCAAATGGATTCACTAGTAAACATTAAAAGAAAAGATGTGCCAATTCTCTATTGTCTGTTTCAGAAGACTTAAGCAGAGAAAGCACTTTGTTACTTACTCCAGGATGTCAGCATTCTCTCAAAATCAAAACTAGAAAGAGGAATGCCATGATAGTTCAACAAGTTGGGTGCTTGCTTTGCAACTGCAAGGTCTGCGGATCGAGTCCAGGTCCCAGCCTGCACAAGCCCACATGCTATACTGCAGCGTGACTGGTAACTGCCAATATGTCTGTGAAGGTTCTTGCCTCCCATGATGGGGGGCCCCCAGTTTTTTTTTTTACCCCATGCAGCCCCACATCCACCTGTGTGGAGTGAAACTATGTTAGGGGAAGCTGGGGTGGCTCAGTGGGTTAAGCGCTCACTTTGCAGCACCAGGGACCGGGGATCAAATCGCGGCCCCGGCCTGTGCGGGACCATATGCTGAACTGGGAGCTCCCCCAGTTCAGCTCTCTCTCTATCTCTGTCTCTGTCTCTCTCTCTCTCTCTCTCAAAAATAAATAAATAAATAAAAATATTTAAAAAAAAAACAACTAATGATGTACAACTATGGAGACTTCTCTGTGCCCTCTGTCATCTTCTTTCAAACAATAAAACAAATCTTAAAAAAAAAAAAAGAGGGGGGAAATAAATTACAAGAAATGAAAATAAAAGACCAGTATCTCTCAGTAAAGTAGATACACAAATCTTTAATAAAATATAAGTTTACCGAATTCAATTATGTATAAGAATGATTACATACAGTGACCAATTTAATTTATCCCAGATTCGAGGTGGATTCAACATTCTAAAGTTAATTAGTGTAGTCTATCATATCAAAAGCTAAAGAAGAACAATCATATGATTTTATCAATAGAAGCAGAAAAGACATTTGGAAAATTTAACAACATCTCTTAAAGATAAAAACTCTCAGTAACTAGAAGTGCAGACAAAATTCCTCAACTTGATAAAGAACATCTACAAAAGACCTACTCACACCATACTTGAGAATTTAGAACTTTCTCACTAATTTTAGGAACAAAGCAAATGTGTTCTCTTTCATCACTAGTTTTCAGCATCATACCAGAAGTCAATATTAATACAGTAAAACAAAAAAGGAACGAAAAGGCATACAGACTTGGAAGTAAAAAATAAAACTGTCTTTGTTTGCAAGTGACATGACTGTCCATACAGAAATTTTGAAATGTTCAACAACATCATCAATAGCAACAACAAAAACAACAAAACCTTCTTGAAACTAAATAAGCAATTATAGCAACATTGAAAGATACAAGGTTAATATACAAAAGTTAAATTTTTTATATATACCAGCAATGAACATATAGAATTTAAAATTAAAAAACACAGTACCATTTATATTAGCAACCAAAAAATTTTTTTTAACGCTTAGATACAAATCCAACAAAATACACAGAAGACCTATACAAAGAAAATTATTAAACTCTGATGAAAGAAATCAAAGAAGATCCAACTACATAGAGGTATATTCCATGCTTGTGGATAGGAAGACTCAATATTGTCAGAAGACCAGTCCTTCCCCCACTTTATCAGGAGACTCACTACAACCCCCAACAAAAGCCTTAAGAAGTTATTTTGTGGAGAGATGTTGAAAAACTTATTCTAAAGTTTATATGCAGAGAGAAAACACCCAAGAATCACCACTACATCTTGAAAGGCAAGAGCAAATACTGCCCACCTTCAAGATTTACTGTAAAGTTACAATAAAACAGTATGTTATTGGTGAAAAAATACACAAATAAATTACGGGAACAGAAAAGGAATCTCAGAAACAAATTCTTGTACATATAGTCAACTGATTCTGGACAAAGAAGCAAAGGTAACACATTGGAGTAGAGATTGTCTTTTGACCCAGTGATACTGGAACATGTGTGCATCCAAATGCAAAATAATAAATCTAGACAAAGCTCTTACACTTACCACAAAAATTAATTCAAAATTAATCAGAGACTTAAATGTAAAATGCAAAGCTATAAAATTTATAGGGGAAGCCGGGGTGGCTCAGTGGGTTAAGCACTCACTTTGCAGCTCTGGGGACCAAGGATTGAATCCTGGCCCTGGCCCATGCGGACCCATATGCTGAACTGGGGAGTGCCCCCAGTTTAGTTCTCACTGGGGTGAGATCTGGGCCCAGTTTCTGCCCTGTGCAGCCCCGCGCCCACCTGTGGAATAATACTATGTGGAAAAACCAATGATGTGCAACTATGGAGACTGCTCTGGGCCCTCCCCCTTCTCTCTGTCTCTGTCTCTGTAACTCTCTCTCTCTGTCAAAAAAAAAAAACAAACACACAATAAAAATTAATCTTTAAAACTTCTATATGATAGCAGAGGGGAAAAATCAAGATAACCTTGGGTTTGTCAAGGATTTTTTAGATACACCAAAGACACAATTCAGGAAAGTAATAAATGATGAACTGGACTTGCTTAAAATTAAAAGCTTCTGCTCTGGGGAAGACACTGTCCAAGGGATAAACAGACAAGCCACAGACAGGGAGAATATAGTTGCAAAAGACATATCTGATGACTTATCCAAAATATGCAAAGAATACTTCAAACTCAACAATGAAAACACAAATAATCTGATTAATAAATAGGCCCAATACTCTCTTTTTTCTTTTAATATTTATTTATTTTGATTGTTTTTTGACAGAGAGAGAGAGAGATACAGAGACAGAGACAGAGAGAGAACTGAACTGGGGGAGCTCCCAGTTCAGCATATGGTTCCACACGGGCCGGGGTCGGGACTCGATCCCTGGTCCCCGGCGCTGCAAAGTGAGTGCTCAACCCACTGAGCCATCCCGGCTTCCCCTCAATACTCTCTTAAACAGACACTTCACTGAAGAAAATATATACATGGGAAATAAGCATATTAAAATATGCTCTGCATTATGTGTCATCAGGAAAATGCAAATAAAAGTAAGATACTACTACATGCCTTAGAATGACCAAAATCCAGCTCATTGACAACACCAAATGCTGCCAAGGATATGTAGCAATAAGAACTTTCATACATTGTATAAATGTACCACATCTTCTTTATCCAGTCATTTATCGAAGGGCATTTTGGTTGTTTCCATGTTCTGGCCACTGTGAACAGTGCTGCAATGAACATGTGGGTACAAACATCTTTAAAGATTAAGGTTTTCAGGTTTTTTGGGTAGATGCCCAGTAGAGGGATGGCTGGATCATATGGTAATTCCATTCATAATTTTTTGAGGACTCTCCATACAGCCCTCCACAGTGGTTGTACCAGTTTACATTCCAACCAGCAGTGTATGAGGGTTCCTTTTTCTCCACAGCCTCCCCAGCACTTGTTATCTCTTGTCTTGTTGATTATAGCCATTCTAACAGGTGTAAGATGGTATCTCATTGTGGTTTTTATTTGCATCTCCCTAATTGCTAGTGAAGTGGAGCATTTTTTCATATATCTTTTGGCCATATGTATGTCTTCATGAGAGAAGTGTCTTTTAAGATCATCTGCCCAGTTTTTGATTGCCATCTTATTAAATGAAATAAGTCAGACTGAAAGAATCAGGAAACACATGACCTCACTTATTGGTGGAATATAAAACTGAAAGTAACAAAGACACAGAGATCTATGGACACACTCAATAGCTTGGTGATTGCCTGAGGGAAGGAGGGGAGGAGGGGGGAAGGAGAGAGGGAGGGGAGGTGGGAGAGGGCACCAGCATTATGGACACACTCAATAGTTTGGTGGTTGCCTGAAGAGGGGGCAGGAGGGGAGAGGGAGAGTTGTGGGGGGAAGTGGGAGTGGGCACCGGATATATGGGGGTGGAGGGAGAGCTGATTCTGGGCGTTGGGCAAATCATGCGATGCATGGGTGATGTGATGTGGACTTGTACGTCAGGAAACTATCTAATTGTTACCAACCAATGTCACCCCATTAAATTTAACAATAAAAAAAAAAAAGAAGAAGAACTTTCATACACCATTGATGGGAACACAAAATGATACAGTGACTTGGAAGAGAGTATGGCACACAACCAAACATACTCATTACCATATGATCCAGCAATTGCACTCCTTGGTATTTACCTAAAGATGCTGAAAATTTATGTCCACACAAAAATGTGCACACGGATATTTATAGCAATTTTATTCATAATTGCCAAAACTTGGAAGCAAGCCAAGCTGTCATTCAATAGGTAAATGGGTAAAGAGAATATGGTACATCCATACACAAAATCTTATTCATTGGTAAAAAAAAAATAGGCAATGGTAATTATGAAAAGAGATGGAGGAAACATAAATACATATTACTAAGTGAAAGAACTAATCTAGGAGAAGCCGGGATGGCTCAGTGGGTTAAGCGCTCACTTTGCAGCGCTGGGGACCGGGGATCGAATCCCGGCCCTGGCCCTGGCCCTGACCTGTGCGGAACCATATGCTGAACTGGGAGCTCCCCTGGTTCAGTTCTCTCTCTGTCTCTGTATCTCTCTCTCTGTATCTCTCTGTCAAAAAATAGATAAATAAAAAATAAAATAAAATAAAAATAAAAATAAAAAAAATAACTAATCTGAAAATTCTACAAGGTGTATGATTTCAACTACATGCCCTTCTGGAAAAGACAAAACTGTGGGTTAGCAGGGAGGGGAGGATGAAGAGGAAGAACACAAAGGACTTTTAGGGCAGTGAAAATACACTGTATGATCTAACTGTTGATACCTGTCAATAATTTATTCAAAAGCATAGAATATGTAACACCAAGAGTAAACCCTAATATAAACTATGAACTGTGGGCAATAATGGTGTGTCAATACAATTTTATCAATTTTTATAACGAATGAACCATTTTAGTGAGAGATGTTGATAATGGGGTAGACTATGCATGTATGGGGGCAGAGGGTGTGTGTGTGTGTGTGTGTGTGTGTGTGTGTGTATACACACACACATATGTATGTCTGTATGTATGTATATATATATATATATATATATATATATATATGAAATCTGAATCTTCAGCTCAATATTGCCATAAACATAAATCTTCTCTAAAAAATAAGTTTATTTTTAAAAGAACCATTGTAAGAGTTTTTTGATGATTGTTAAAAAAAGTGGGAACATTTCTGGATGACTAAAAGTTCTATTTTATACTGTGTTTCTTTAAGAAATTACTATTTTTTTATCACTGATAGCAGCATTATCTCAAGTCCTCATGGAAAATTCAATTTTTCCTTGAATTTTATTTTTTATTTCATTAGCCACAAAGTGAACATAACCTTGAATACCTCAATGACATTTTGTTCAAAATGATAGCTTAAGTAAATTAGGACAATAATTTATTGCTATCATGATTATGTATTTTTGAACATTTGTAGCTCTATCATTATAAATCAAAAGTACATAGAAATCTTGGCAGTTCTCAGAAATAGAGTTAAAATTTTAAGGAACAGAATGACATTTCTTAAACAATGATCATCATGAAATACAATTCTCCATCAAGTAATTAGTAATTCTTATTTATCACAGGTCTCATCAATGTTTTTTTAAAAAGAAAAAGTTTACAATTGGATTTTAGAAATATGTTTTTGGTTTGATATATTTCAACATCAGCTGCCTGGTCTTGACACATATCATTAGCAGCTATCTCAGTGGATACAGTTAATTATCACTACTTCTTTCAGATGGTGAATACTAAATAGAATACTTGCTCTTTTATGAGGTCAGAAACTATACTTTTGATATGAAAAGCATGTCGCTAAAAGTACAATGAAATGGCATCTTTAATGTTTTGCTAATGCCTGTCTGAAACTTTGCTCAGTGTTTTTAACTGTTTTATTTATTTATTTTTAAGTAATTGTGACCATAGTACTAATGATTCCAGAAGACATTAATGGAACTTTAAAACTGATGCTCTAATTTAAGTAAGAAAACTTTAAAATTGATCTTTGTAACATACTGAGATAGAACATTTTAATGGATAATTATTGGAGGGTACCTTTCTTCTTTGTTAAAGCCGTTGCAGGAAAAATGCTTTGAACTTGATTATGTGGGATACATGGTGGAGGAAGCTAATACTTCTTTAGAAAAGGAAGGGGACAACCATTTCTTGTTTAAAATAAGATGGCTTAGAAAATGGGAATTACAATGTCACTTGGATGTGTAATCTGAATATCAATAGAAGCATACTGAATGAAAGTTCTGAGGACATTTCTTTCCATCAAGAGGGATATGTGTAGGTTTTGCATGAGATATATACATAAAAAGTCCTCATCATATGTTATTGAAAGACATACAAAGGGAATATATTTTCACATGGCAGACTTGTGAATCCTGCAAAAGGAAGTGAATATCCTTTTCTTATTGTTTGTAATCCACATACTAAAATTGAAGTAAAAGAAATGCATTGTGAACTTGACTTTTTCTAAAAAAATAAAGGTAAAGTACATATTTTATTACAACTAAAACTAGAAAATTTTATAAACTCTTTAGCACGTTTTCTTTTTTTTATTTTTTTAGTGTTAAATTTATTAGGGTTACATTGGTTAATAAAAATTACATAGGTTCCAAGTGTACAACTCTACAGTACTTGGTCTATGTGTTAAAATATGTGTTCACCACCCTGAGTCAGCTTTCTTTACATCACCATATATCTAACTCCCCCTCCCCGCTCTCCCATTTCCTTCTCCCTTTACCCTTATGTAACCACTAAACTATTAACTATGTCCATGAGATTTTGCTTCCTTGTTGCTTTCATTGTTATATTCTACATATGAGTGAAGTCATATGGTTCTTAGATTTTTCTGTCTGGCTTATTTCACTTAGCACAACGATCTCAAGTTCCATCCATGTTGTTGCAAATTTCATCTTTTCTTATAGCTGAGTAATATTCTATTGCATATATGTACCACAATTTTTTTATCAAGTTATCTATCAAAGCACACTTTGGTTGTTTCCATGACTTGGCCACTGTGAATAGCACTGCAATGAAAGTTGGGATAAATAAGTTTTTACAAACTAAGGTTTTCAAGGTTTTTGGGTAGATACCCAGAATAGGGATTGATGGGTCATAGGGTAGCTACATGCCCAATTATCTGAGGACTCTCAATCCCAAAGCAGTTTATCAATTTGCATTCCCACCAGCAGTGTATAAGGGTTGCTTTTAATCAGCAGCCTCTCCAGCACTTGTTGTGCCTTGTTTTGTTGATTATAGCCATTCTAGCAAGTGTGAGGTATTACCTCATTGTGATTTTGATTTGCATTTCCCTAATAGCTAGTGAAGTTGGGCCTTTTTTTGTATATGTCTGTTGGCAATTTGTGAGTCTTCATGGATGAATTGTCTGTTTAGGTCTTATGCCATTTTTCAAATTTGATTGCTTGTTCTTTTGTTTTTGATTTGTACAAGTTCTTTATATATTTTAGGTATTAGCCCCTAATATTTTTTTTTTTTAATATTTTCTTTTAATTGATTTGTTGCCACTTTGTTTTGTCGATGGTCTCCTTTGCTGTGAAAAAGCTTTTTAGTTTGATAAAGTCCCATTCATTTATTTTTGCTTTTACTTCTGCTTCCATTGAGGTCAGGATCATAAAGTCCTCCCTGAACTCAAGGTCTATAAATTTAGTGCTGATGTTCTCTTCTATACAATTTATTCTTTGGGGTCTCATGTGATCTTATGTGGGTCAAGGAAGATGTTTTCTTTTTATAAAAGTTGCTGAAAACAGCTCAGCTCCAATTGATGGGCTAAAACATGAAAGAAAAAAAGATACAAAATGTGAAGAGATAAATCAAAAACTGACTAAACATGAAATGTAAAATAATATAATTTAGTGAAGATGAGGTTACATTCTGTTTTATTGAATACTGTTACAATTATTTTCATTTATTGTATCATATTGAGATTTGAAGATGTAAGAAATTATTCATAATTTCAGCAACCCTCATTTGTTTCTTTTTTCTAGGAGAAACTGTTTTTCTATTTAAAGTTTGAATGATTATGCATGATATGTTATTACCACTTTCCCATAATCATTTTTTAATATTTGTAAGTATAACACATCAGAAATGATGATAAAGTACTTCATTTTAGGCCAATAAATAATCAAATAATATAATAATACCTTATGCTTACATCTTACCTTGGAGTTTTCAAAAAGCACTTTCACTTACATTTCCTTGTTTGGTCCTTCAACCAATTTTGTGAGGAAAGCAGTCATATATTCAGTACTGCTATAATACAGAGAACAAAGCAGCTTCACCGAATTAATTACTCACTGAGGTCACCAGCTAATAAATGCACAAGACAACTTTTGAAGTTGTGTCTTCTCAATAATACTGCTACCACATCTGGCTGTCCTTAAGCAGAGAATAGTGTGTTCATCAGATAGTGGAGTTAATGACAATGGAATTGTGGGAAATGAAGAGTCTATGACTAATAATAATAAGAGATTAGGGGAAGAGAGAATGAAAATGAGAAAGAAAGTGGGTAAAGACGGCTAAAGAAACATTGAATAAGAATAGTTGTGGTTTGAAGAGACCCACAAGTGTTTTATGAAATAGGAGACCTAGAATAATCCTTCTCATTCTTCTGATCCTTATGCATACATCAATTCTGTGTACGCTCCTTCCTAAGAAAATGCATTTGGCAGAAATCTAATGGGTGATAAATGACAGTAGTGACAAATATTTTTTAGTAAGAGGGAAGAATCAAGATTTTAATAATGTGCCTCTTTGTTGAAGTGTCAGTAGGATCAAGAAAACCAACAGGAAAAACAGTAAGGGATGTTGAGATACTCAAGGACTAACAGCAGAATGATTTCCATCCCCAGACCAATAGTGCAAAGAGAAATAAAGTTACTAGAGCCCAGTGAGAGCTGGAGTTACTAAAAAAGAGTTCACATGGTGGAAGCTATAATCCTGGAGAAATGGAGCTTTTTCCATAATCACAGAAGTAAGGAAGGAAAGAAGTAGAAAAAAATTCTCTACTTCTTTCTCTTGAAACTCCTACCATTATCTCTCAGTGATTGAACCCCACCAGAAGTGTCTAGGTCAGAGTGTCCAATTGACTGGTCCTTAGGGTTACAAAGCAGAACACACTTAGCCCTGGGTGGATTAGCATTACTCCTTTGTCAGTTTCTTAGCAAAGTAAATAAAACTTAACTCTTTGTGTGCCCACCTAACTCCTTCTTTCCTTGGATCCAGAGCACTCTTTCTTCTCATTGTTGCCCCATCTTACTCTGTTTATACTCCCTAAGGTCAGTTAACCTAAGTGAACTTCTGTTATCTGATTAAGTCATTACTAGCAGAAGACAATGAAAATTAACTTTCTAAGGGACACAAGCAACATAAAAAGAAACTTTAAAGTAAGTAGAACTATTACTGATAGCAAGTATTGGAGGAGGAGAAGAAAGAGAGAAGAATACTTTTCCTGTGTTCTTTGCCATTGTACTGCCTCTTTTTATAGGAGATAACCCACGACTAAGAACAAAATCAGCACTGCCATTCAAATCTATCTCTTCATGTCTGAGGGCTCTGGCATTATACCCACTCTGAATATTTAAAAGACCTAGTCTATCCTACTGAGACAGCTTTGGCTTTCACAAGTAAGTATTGATTGTGAGGAGATACAAAAAAGATCTAACTGCCATGCCATTATTTAGTATTTTTATTGCTCACAGACATGCCTCTTCTTTTATAGGCTCCCTGTTGATTTTCATGATTAATGGATACGTGTCTCTCTCTGGCAAATTTTGAGTAAGTTGTAGTCTAAATGATTGTAACTGTAGGTAGTTTTTCCAACCTGCTTTATCTGCCTCAGAAAGCTAGTACAAATCAAACAGGGTAAGATCTGTGGAATGTCTCAATAATTATAAAATGAAATATAATACTAATATTTGAACTAACGTTATTTTCAAGGTATAATATAGACTTGAAATACATAAATGTTAGCACAAAAGTGTGACTTGCATCTATATTCTAAGACTATGGATATCTTAAACACTTCTTTCTAAAGAAAAAAAAATCGCCACTTTCAGGTTCTCTGTCAAGAAATCATCATAAAAAGGTCATTTAGCATGAGGTCATGTTAGTTCAAAATCAATGAAAGTATTCCCTAATAATTCTGAAAAACTTCCTTAGATGTTCATGAATTATACATTTTTAAATATTGTCTGTTACATGCCTCAGTCTTACAAGTTCAGGAATCAGGAAAGCAGAACTTATAAGTGTGACACCTGATTAAGATCATATGTGAACTGAGTATGAAAATAAAGTCTAGTAATACTTGATCTGCCATAATGAGGCTCACCATAATACTGGAAAGCAAACTTACAAAAATTTAGGTTCGTAATATGACAGGTGCTATACTAAAAATTTTCGCTGCCCACACAGGTAATTCAAAAAGAGAAATACCCACAGCTAATTTCCTGGGGTGAAGGAATGGAATTGTGGTATATTTTCTCACTGAATAATTCATTTAGCTAAGTTGCAAAATAAAATGAGTGTTCATGGTAATGTTGATTATCGGCAAAGGAGTAAAATGTATTCTGGATTTTGCAAATAAAAAGTGGGAGGAAAGATATAAGTAAAGCTCTAAAACCCCTGACAAGGAGATGCTGGGATGGCTCAGCAGCTTGAACACTAATCTTGCAGTCCTGGGGTCCTGGGATCAAATCTCAGCCCCGGTCTGTGCTGACCCATATGCTGAACTGGGGTGTGCCCCCAGTTCTGTTCTCACTGTAGTGAGCTTCCCGTGTGGGAGACCTCAGGCCTGGCTTCTGCCCTTCACAGACTCGTGCCTACCTGTGGAATGGAACTATGTAAAAAACTGATGATGTGCAACAATGGAGACTGGTCTGGGCCCTCCTCTTTCTCTCTGTCTCTCTGTCTTTCTCTGTCTCTGTCTCTCTCTCTCTATCAACAATAAATCTTTAAAATTCCTGGCTACTTCTTAATTGGTAGCTATCATCAGTTACTGTTAATCAAAATTTATTGGTGATTAGTTGGGATTGTCACTAAGGAAATTTTGAACATCTAAGTAATGGAGAAAAATATGAGATCATATGAAGAAATTTGCATGAGTCTTAATAGAAACAGGCAGACATCTAAGGTAGCTACTGTAAGAAATCACAAAGGAGGATAATCTCATATGTAATTAAAATATTTGGAAATTGAAGGTTCTGTTTCCAAAATATTTCCTTATTGACCCACAGGATTAAGTGCCAGTTCTCTTTGAAGTTCGGATGTTTGCTTTCCATGCCTTGTAAAAGAAGAAGAATTGAGAAGGACCACTCTATACATCAGCATAGAAAAGTGAACAAATAACTCCTAATTAGAAAAAAAAAAGGAAATGCTAAGAAAAGTAAAGCAGGAATTATAAAATAATCAATTAAAAAGAAGTAAAGCATGTAGTGACTTTGGATAGGTATGTGAAAAAATAACACAAATAGGAGGGAAAAAATTACAGTACTGAATTTGTAATACCTCTGTGGCTTTTTCTTAATGTATTTGTTTCTAAAAGTTTTGGACAAATTGCACACTGGGACTCTTCATATGCTACTGGTATGAATGTAAAATGGTATAACCTTTGGTAAATGTTTGTTAGTTTCTTAAAAAGCTAAACATAGCTTTATCATGTGCCCTGACCATTTCGCTCCTAGGTTTTTACCAAAAAGAAAAGGAAAATATATGTCCATTTATGGACATGTATGCAAATGTCTTTTGCAGAATTATTTGTTAGAGCACCAAACTGGAAACAGCCAAAAAGTGTATCTCAAGATAATTGAGGGGGAAGCCGGATGGTGCAGTGGGTTAAGAGCTCACTTTGCAGCGCCAGGGACCCAGGATCGAATCCCGGCCTCGACCAGTGAGGACCCATGTGCTGAACTGGGGAGTGCCCCCAGTTCAGTTCTCCCTCTGTCTCTGTATCTCTCTCTCTCTCTCTCTGTCAAAAACAAACAAAAAACAAAACACGCAAAAAAACATAATTGATATCCAATTTACCATTGTGTATCCAAATGATAAGCAAATTACCCAAATTATCTAATGATAACCAGTGTTTATCAATGGCTAAACAATTGATGTATACCATAAAATGGAATACTATTAATCAATATAAAGAAAATAACTAATACATGCAATGAGATAGATGATTCTCAAAATAATTATGCTCTGTGAAATAAGCCAGACAAAAAGGGGTATATACTGTATTAATTAATTGTATATAAATCTAAAATATATAAAATACAAACATATAGTGAAAAAATCAATTAGTGATTTGTTAAGACATATGGTGCAGGAAGAAGATATGGTATAGGGATATATATATATCTAATTATATATATATATATATATATATATCACATATATATATATGTATATATATATATACATATATATATATCACATATGTATTCTCTGTTAATTGTAGTGATTATTTATATTCAGTATGTATGTGCCAGATTATATACTTTTAATATGTGTGAAATATATACAGTTTATTGACTGCCAATTATACCTTAATAATTCTGTTTTAAAACAATTATAAAACCCTTTACTCATGGCATGATTCTGAGACTTTTGGAGAGGCTGCAATATCCCATTCTCTGCAGTACAAAGATAATGCAACCATTGAATAATATGTTTACCTTGTTAAGCAATCTCTTTATTTAATCTTTAGCCTCAGCAATCTAAGGAAAGTCTCCATTGGAGTACTTCATGTTCATTCATACATTTATTCTTTCAGTCATGATCTCATAAACAAATAGTAATATCTCTCTATGTCGTGCTGTCTCTCAGATATTTCACACTGAGAATGTCTTAATTTCAACATGCTATTTTCCCCCATGCTCCTCACTAGGCTTTTCCTCTTCTCAGCCTCTTAATCTCAATTTATTGCACTATTACTTAACCATTTACCATTAAAGCTACTTTTTTCCCCAGTAAAGCTTAATAAGGGGATATAGTGTAATGCAAAAGCTGAATATAAAAAGATGTTTAGGATTCTGTCCAGATTCTCGAGGATATTAAAATAATATGGTAGGAGATTATGACTAAACAAAATGTAGTAATGTAATGTCTTGGTATTTGCAGGTGATGGGATTTGCTAACCTACGTATCTTTCTGCAAGAATTCAAAAAGGTTTTAAAGAAAGAATGTTGCAAGTGCAACTTAAAGATTTAGTATGACCTGTTTTTTTCAAACAATAGAGAGGGAATGGAATGGTTCCTCACTAAAACAACATCATGAAAAAAATCACAGTAGTATAAAAGACTGCTGTATTTCAGCAAAGATAAATATTTCTGGTTATATTTAGAGAGACAACATGGTAGGTCGCATTCAGCTCAAGCTGTTAATTTCTAAAAAGTCATAAAAATAAATGCAAACATCTTAATCAAATTCTGCTTCTCTGAGTGAAACCATGATTTGAACAGTTGATGGGACTAGAGTTCTGTAGGTTTTCAGGGAATGTAGGATGATGTTCATATCACACATGAATAATACATTTTAACCTCTCTGTCTTCCTCAGACATTAGTTTTTATATTTTTATTTATTTATTTATTTTCTGTAGATCTTGCCAGGGACATTCTGACATATTGTAGTAGACAAATTCTGATGTGAAAGTACCCCTTCAAGGAAGGAATTGCTGCACATTTAAGGAGAGGTCAGTAGAGAGCCTCCAGCTGTCAGCTCCTTCAGAATCTACCTTGGTTGTAGGGGGCAGCTTCACTCAAGGTCAAATACTTCTTGAAATAGCCCACATCTGCAACTAAGTGGGGAGAGCTTTTAGAGCTTCAACTATGTCGATCCAAGGCAGGAAAACTCAGAATGAAATCCTTCCAAGCTCCCTACCACTGACTTAACTGAGAATTTGTCAGTACAGTATTATATCTTAGCTCTTCCTTTTGTACAATTAATTTCCACCTCCTTTTCACCGGGATTGACCTGAAGAAATATATTACACCTCAAGCTCCATCTTAGTTTCTATCTACAGAAAACCCAACCTGCAACACATCTCAACCTCAATGAATATTTGACATTATCAAGTCTAGGTTTTAGACAACCAACCAATCAAATAGAACCACTTTTAGCTGCCTGAGGTGACACATTCAGTTAAGATGCATCTCCATATTACTATACTCTTTCTTTCTTAATATATTTGACTTCATTAATTTAACTTCCTTGGGTTTATTTCTAAATATACTTTACAGCTTGTATACTTTTTTTTTTAATATAAATTAACAAATTTTCCCTTACTTTCAAGTAAAGACTATTTTTCTAGGTCTGAACTTGCAGTTGTCTCTCGAAAGCATGCTAAAATATATTTGTAATTTTGAATCTTGAGCAATAAAATGTGGTGGCGTGGGGCCTTAAGGAGAAATGGCATCATCTTGCAAGACAATTACCTTAGCTAAAGTTATTAAGCAAGGAAAAGTTCATCTCCTCACCTACAAGTGGAGGTTCTGCTGCTGCTAGTAAGAGAATCTCAAGGAGAGTTAATATTCAAGGGTTTCAAATTCCATTAAGAACATACAAATTTTTGTACTCCAGAATCACTATCTCAGTCCTCATTCTCCTTCTTTATATCCACCTAAGTGTTAAGGAAAGTGAGAATTCAACTTGTGTAATTAATTTGTATTCAACATAATTAAATATGGGATATCATTTCCATTGCTATCTGCTCAGCCATTATAAGATATACCAGGGCTGTCTGGAAAGAATCTAGCCATAAATACCTCCATTTTCTTATTACCTGGCTGGATACTTTCCTGACAGCCCTTGTGTGTCATTATTTTAGGACCACAGTATTACCACTCTGGTGGTCTGACTGATTGGTCACAGTTAATGGACCCAAGCTTATTCATTTCTTTTGGTAAGCCTTTAAGAACAATCAGAAGCCAATCTCCCACCCTTAGTTTTTAATATCATTAATACCATAATTAATGGTCAGTTACTATGGCTACTTGATATTCTGAAGCCTGGTCTAAAACAGGCAGTTTAACCCAAATAATTATTAGTGTTAATTTAAATAGTTTGATATCACTGCATGCTACAGAATATCTGTTTCCAGTAATAGCTTTTATTATGAAAACTAAGTCTAGGATTCTATATTTAAAGGTATGATTCCTGGGACCACTTCTGGCACTACTTATAGCATCAGTTAGTGTCATAATAACAAAAAAAAATAAAAATTATGGTTGGTTTTGCACCAGAGATCATTAAAAAGGGAAATTGGTCACACAAGTTTTAAAAAGCTACCTCTTAGGCTTGGGAACCTAAGGGAAGAGATGCTGTCACAAAACCTAGGAGCTAGTGGAGGGGAGGTGGCTAAGCAATTGTCACTTAGCCTGGGAAGATCAGAAAAAGGTTCCCAGGAATCCTGACTCATAGTAAGACCTTGGACTCTGCGTGTGAGAGGCATTGGGTTGTCCCCATGCAATGTCGCCTGTGCTGTCTCTGATATGGTGCAGATAGCTGATGTTAGGAGTGACAGGAGATACTGAAACTGGGCCATAACTGCCTTTGGCTGTTAAGGCAATACAGGCAAACACTCTGAAAACTGCAAGAGAATCTTTTCTTCCATCCTCCCTCTTCACAGTCCCCCACAAATGCTTACCAATGATACATACAAACAGAAAACCATCTGGAAAGAGATTTTGAAAAATTCAGGGTGTAGTCTGACAGGCTCATATCACAAAAGAGCATATAGAAGAGTGAACTTGGGGTAGAAAGACAATGGGTAAATACCTTCCCTAATCTTTCTCACAAAATAAAGTTATATTTTAAAAAATGGATTAAAGTAAAAACAGAAACACACACGTGTGAGTGCATGCATGCGTACACATGCACACACAGCAGAACAATAGTTCTTCTATATTCAGGGAATAACATTTAGGAATGCTTGACAGGAACTAAAGTCCAGTCCGAATATTGTGAGAAAGGACCAAGTTGGAGTTTAGAGATTTTTTAATAATATGGTTTGTTTGTTCATTTTTTGTTAAAGAAAATGGACAACAGTGAGAGAAAACTAGTTGGAGCATAACATTAATATATTGCCACTAGTGTTTGAATAGATTTTATTTTTTAATCTGTTAGCAATTTTGAAGTATAAAGAAATTCAGTCAAGCTTTACTCGAGTACATTTTTGGTAATATTTGCATTTAAGTATTTGATCTATTTGGAGTACTCTGGTATACAGTGTAAAAGACAGACTTATGGGAACTGTTAAATAACGGCATTGATTATAGTTCATCTGTGATTCCCAAAGCAGTGTTATGTGATTGTATTTATAAATAGCTATCAGTGTATCGTTTGAATCCATTGAGTCATTAGGTTTTACTTTGACATGGGTAATATGCCACACATAAGTGAATGTGTATTTAACCAAGGCTTATACAGTTTGTCCATGATTACTACCCTATAACACAAAACCAGAGCCTTAGATCAGGAGCTGGATATAAAACACACAGATTTAGCTCAGCTCATTGGAGACACTGTGTTTTTTTTATTTTTGTTTTGTTTTGTTTTCTTACAACCTTAAATTTGGCAGTCACATCATTTAGAGCAGAAAATAAAATCCTCATTATGCCTTTACATTATGCATTTAATATACCGTATATTTGTCAGCAAATTTTCCTATGATTAGTTTGATTTTACCCCCTAAGGAAAGACTGCTTTGAAAAACATTTATGCTATGATTAATTGAAATTTAGAAAGTTGATTAATACTTTGACCTCAGAGCTTTTAAAATATATTATTAACATAAATTTTACTTGACTTTTAATAATTTCCTGACTGTTCCTTTTGAGCCACTGTTATTTGCTTCTGATTATAAAATTTAGTAAGAAAAAATTTACATTCCCTAGAATTGGGCGGAGTTGGGCCTTTTTGTCTGGAAATAAATAATACACCGGTGTAGAGATGACAGTGATTTAAGGCTGCAGGAACAGGTCTTTATTTACCTGCTATTAAAATCAGACACAGTTTCTGGTCTGGGCACAGATAATATTTTGTAATTTTATTGGAAACTATATTATGCCTGCTCTCACAAAGCCGGTTTTCTATACAGTATTACATGACATCTTCACAGTAATGATAAATTAGTTTCAACTTCCAAAATATCTAAACCTAACCACTTATAAGGAATATGGATATTGAAGCAATCTTACTTTACAAAATAGCAATCTTTACAATTTGGGTCTCTGGCCAGAGTAATTCTTTTAGGAATATATTGTTTGTTTGTAGGAAAAGGGAATATAATTTCACAGTATTTATGGAGTGCCTACTCTCTTTCAAACACTGTGCTACAATGGGCTATGCTATTTCATTCTACTATGTGGTTTCCCCCCTGCCATAGCACATGAGTTAGATGTTCTATTCCCATATGACTCCTACAGAGACACAATCCTCAGAAAGGTCACTTTTCCAAACTCACACGACTACTATGTGGCTTTTAACTCAGAGCACATTACTCTCCTGATAACAAGAACAATCTTTTTTATTTTTAATTGTTTTTGAGAGAGAGAGAGAGATATAGAGACAGAGAGAGAACTGAATTGGGGGAACTCCCCAGTCAGCATATGGGTCCTCACGGACCGGGGCCAGGATTCGATCCTGGGTCCCTGGTGCTGCAAAGTGAGTGCTTAACCCACTGAGCCATCCTGGCTTCCCCAAGAACAATCTTAATAAAGATACCAAATCATTTTTCCACAGGAACACAAATTTTATATAAAAATATTATCTACACAAACACACACACACACACACACCTATACACAGACAGTGCCAAAAACATATATACACATTTTAAGAAAGAAAAAAACTATATTAAAATTGTAATATTCAATATATACCGACAGCAACAGATGAATACAAATCACGTTGACCTCTGCAATTACAAGAGAGGTTCAAAGTGGTTACTATCAGCATTTATATAGTACATAGATACTATCTCTTAAAATGTGTATACTTATTTTGACTCCCCCCATATTACACAGACATAGATATTGTGCTGAAATTGCAGAAAGTTGCTATATTTTCAAAATCAATGGAAAATTTAGGCATCTCCAATGATTAAAGATAAAATAGATACATAATGCATAGATTAATCATTTTAGAATGAAGAGAGAAATATGCATTTCACCTAAACGTTCTAATTCTAGCATAAGCATTGAACTGCTAAGATTCTTTCTTAATAAATAAGTACTTTGTATTACTTTTCTGTGATGACTGTAACAAATTATGATTAACTCAGTGACTTAGAACAACAGAAATGTATTCTCTCACAGTTCTGAAAGCCTGCAGTCCAAACCCAAATCGCCAAAATAAAAGTGTTGGCGAGGCCAGAAGATTCTCTAGGAGGGAATGTGTTCCTAGTTTCTTCCAGCCTCTGGTGGCTGATGATATTCCTTGGATTTCAGTCATGTTGGTATAATCTGTCTGTGGCTTCATATCGCCTTATCTTCTGCATATATGTGTATATGTGTGTGTGTTTGTGGGGAGGTTTTATGTGTCAAATGTCCCTCTGCTTCCTACTTATAAAAATTTCAGGGGAAGCCGGGATGGCTTAGTGGGTTAAGCGCTCACTTTGCAGCCCCGGGGACCAGGGATCGAATCCCAGCCCCAGCCCGTGCAGAACCATATGCTGAACTGGGAGCTCCCCCAGTTCAGTTCTCTCTGTGTCTCTGTTGCTGTATCTCTCTCTCTGTCAAAAAACAATAAAAATAAATATTTAAATAAATAAATAAATAAATAAATAAATAAATTTCATGTGATGGCATTTTGTGCCCATTCAGATAATCCAGGAAACTCTCTTTATTTTAAAATTCTGCATTTCATCACATCTGCAAATAACTTTTTTCCAAGTAAGGTAACATTTACATGCTTCAAGGGTTAGGGCATGATATTGTTTGAGGGCCATTATCAACCTACTACCTATACCAGTATATGTCTTAATATTTCTGTTATTCCTTGGCTTCATCCTTCGTTGTTAGTTTTGGTGAAACCCCATTTATTCTTTAAGTTTGCATTGATTGCTTCATTTTATTATTTATTTTATAATTTCTCACAATGTGTCTTTGATTAGGAAATACTGAAAACAGCACAGTGCTATTATTGTTTGTTGGACAGTGACACAGGCAGCAGAATGAGACAGCAGTGGCAAAGTGATAATTATGTCATTTTCTTCTAAACCAAAGAGAGTCCTTAAAACTATTGCACACACTTTCACTCAGCTTTAAGTATGTCTACTTCATCAAGACAAAATGGTGAACTGGTCACACTCTCTCTTTCCAAATTCTATTTAAAACAGGTTCATTTGTATTTCCAATTTATATTTCCACCAAAATGGTCTATGATTTTTTTTTTCTTGCCCTGTTTCATTTTCACCTGCTCTTCGTGATTTCTCTGATGTTTTATGTGGGATGAATGAGATTGAAAGTACCTCTCACCATACTGATGGTCATGTGGCATTTTTGTAAGCCTAAAATTATTCCAAATATAAAATTTACTGAAAAAAAGCATCAATAAAAAAAAGAGTACATGTGAAAGACAGAATAAAGAAAGGCAATAAATATACAACCTTGAAGACTAGCAATATAAAAGAATAGAAAAAAAGAAAGATAAAGCTTAAGAAAAAATTACTAGAATCAAAGAAACTTCTATAGATTTAAAGAGCATGAGATAGTTCATGAACAGTTGACACAAAATGAAAATATATATGTTTACTAAATAATCTAGTAAAGGTAAAAAGAAAATTTATAAAGACAAAGAAAAAATTCCCATTGGTTACCTCGATGAAAATATCAAGTCATCTTTAAAGAAAAATTAAAAATCAGTCTGTCTTCCCATGTATCCTTTACAACAGTGGAGCAATCTATGTAATTTTTTCAAGAAAATTAAGCATGCCTACATAATTTCATATCCAGACAAGCTGTTACTCAAATCAGTTTTGAACATAGAACCCATTTTTAGTACTAAAAATAAATTCAAGTTAAATATGAGCTCTTCTTGAAGAAACTATCAGAGGACAAGATTCTGCTAACTGAGGTTAATGTACAAACTTGGTAAAAGAATTATTATTGAACAAGTCCATTTATTTGTATGGCTTAAACCAAAAAAAAAAAAAGTATTACAAATATGGAGACGAATGTAATGTTATGACCTATAGCAGTTTAGAAATGATATGTTATATAGAACTTTGAAGACAATAGAAGAAAGGTGGACGCAATAGTAATTTTCTCTTTTATGGTTGGTCCAAAATATTTAAAGGTAATAAATTAAAGAAGTATAGGCAAATTAAAGTTATGCAGCTAACCAGTATTAAAATAATAGAACAAATAAGAAAGGGAGGAGGAAAGTAGGAAGGGAGGAAACCATTTTTCTCATTATTCACAGTGAGAAATCAGTAGACACTGAAGAAGTAAAAGTATAGTTATAAAGTAACAAATAGAACAAAAATACAATGATATCCTTAATAACATACTCCAAAAAGTGATGCAAACACTAAGTTAAAAATAAATTAGACCAGTACATAGAGTATTTATATAAAGTAAATATGCGTGAAGATGATTATATGTATATACACAAATTGAAAGATCCCACAGATAACAAGTAACAATGATTGCCTCTGAGATAAGTTCCTAGTTGGATGGAGAAAAAGTATAGGAGACACTACATTTTTACTTTGTTTCCTATTGTGTCTTTTAAAATTTATATAATATATATTGCCTGTTAACACTTAGTAAGTGTATAGTTAAAGTCAATGTATTAGCAAAGGAGTTGTATGTGAAATGGGTGTGTATTTGGAGACATGGATGATATACTTTGTCTTGGTTCACACAAGATAGCACAAACAGCACTTGATACTCAAGCGTATATAGATGACCCTGTAAAATGTGGAAATCATATGATGATTGACTGAAAAATTATCTCAAAACATTTAGAAATTTTGAATATTTATTAATATTTTTACCTACTAAAAAACTTTTTTGGCTATATTAAAACTAAACTATTCTCACCATTTACCCAAATAAATATAACAATTAATAAAAATAATAATAATAAATTATACTACTCTCAATTGATTTGTGTTCTGGTATTTTTACGTTAAGAACAAGAAAATCTAATTGTTACCAATCAATGTCACCCTAATAAATTTAACAATAAAATTTTTTTAAAAAAGGAAAAAGAAGACAAAATATATGAGAGAGAGCAGCAGGAAGTGTGAGAATCAGGTGAGATTTCCAGAGAGCAAATGATTGATGGCAATAGAGGGCAGAAATAACACCACAACCATAGCCAGGGGGAACAATCTAGATTAATGAAATGAATCGGAGCTTAAAATGGCTCTCTCACTTTCAACTGTTATGCTGCTCTCCTAAAGAAACTCTGGTTGATGAACAGTTATAAGTGATAAATGACATCAATGAGCATATAATAAAAACAAACTTCAATGCAGAGGACATACTAATTTATTGAAAATTAGTATTATAGTGAAAAATAAATAATCATAAATTTTTACTATAAAGAATTTGGAAGTTGTACTTTAAATTCTAGAGCTGTCTGTCATAATACCTTCCCCCAAATAATAACATAAACCCCTCAAAAATTAAATTTGCATTTATATGGTCACCATTATAAGAAATTCTGTATAAAACGTCTGTAGAAGTCTTATAGAGTAATATTGTCTAGTAAAAAAAAGTCATTGGACCTAAAGTCAAGGATGCTACATTTTAGTTTCTGGATTTTCTCCATTTGGTGTGATGAGAGTAGATATTAAGTTAGACTTCAGTTTATTATTCTGCCTCTACTATTTGATGTCTATTTCAGTCAGATAGGAGCCAATATCTATATCTATATCTATATCTATATCTATATCTATATCTATATATCTGTATCTATCTATCTATCTATCTATCTATCTATCTATCTATCTATATATATCAAGCAGGTAATGATATAATTCCCAGAATTTGGTGTTTAGGTAACCACTTGAAAGGTTGAGGTAATACAAATTAGAGAGACTAATACTAGGTAATTTCATTATAGACTTTTTTCCATGAGAGGAAAATTGAGAGTAAACACCAAAAATCAGTTGATAAATCAAGTCTCCAGCTTCCTACTTTTAAATTCCTCATTTCTGAACAGATGCCACATGATAATTAAGCATCATAAAAGCCAATATTCTTACTCTTTTCTCAGGAGATTTCTTTAGGCTCCTCTTTCTGTTTGTTGTTATTAATTTTTAAGGTCATTGGTTAAACAATAGCTTTCAGCTGCCTCTTACATAATTTTTGTTTTCTTTTACTCAGACATTTAAATGGACTGCTTTGGTCTCAATTTCTCCCCAAATTTCTTTATCTCATATCCAATACACAAGATATGCCCTAAAATACACAAGTACAAATATCCTTATGTCAACTTGCTGGCTGGTATTATACTATGCTAAGGAAATTCAAACTCTAGTCATTTAAATAAATAAAAGATAGCCATTTATTTTGAAAAAAATTATCAATTTATATTAATTTACCAAAAAAAAAACCTAATTGAAGAAGTAAAAATTATTTTACAAATTATCTGTATTTACTTAAGTATAATGCAGTGATTAGTGTAAAATAATCTTAAAATAGTAAACTTTTGACTTTGGGTTATATATGAAAAGTGATTAATTTAATTTAAATTACTATCTAAAAATAGACATCAATTTGTACTAATATCTATCAAAATGTCTATGAGTTATATATAATATCTAGATTAATATGAAGATTTATTACAATAAAATGTTTCCTCT
>PVKE010018647.1:0-29294 GCA_004027555.1 Craseonycteris thonglongyai
TGGTATTTATTGTTTTTTTTAAGATTTATTTTATTGTTTTGACAGAGACAGAGAGAGAGAAGGGGAAGAGCCAAGAGCAGTCTCCATAGTTGTAAGCCATCAGTTTTTTGGGTGTGTTTTTTTTAAGATATATTTTATTGATTTTTGACAGAGAGAAACAGAGACAGAGAGAGACAGAGAGAAGGGGGAGGGCCCAGAGTAGTCTCCATAATTGACATTAGTTTTTCATATAGTTTCACTCCACAGGTGGGCGCAGGGCTGCACAGGGCAGAAACTGGGCTGGGTGCCTCCCGCATAGGTCCCAGCAAGAACTGAACTGGGAGCACTCCCTAGTTCAGCATGTGGGTCCGCATGGGCCAGGGCCGGGATTTGATCCTCTGTCCCCGGGGCTTCAAAGTGAGCGCTTAACCTGCTGAGCCATCCCAGCTTTCCCAAGCCATCAGTTTTTGATATGGTTTTCTTCCACACAGGTGGGAAGGAGCAGAACAGGGCAAGAACTGGGCTGGGGGCCTCCTGCATGGGAGGCACACTACCTTGAGTCAGGGGCTTAACCAGGAGGCAAGAACTGAACTAGAAGCACACCCCAGTTCATCATATGGGTCTGCACGGGCTGGGGCCAAGATTCAATCCTCGGTCCTCAGAACTGCAAAGTGAGCGCTCAACTGGCTGAGCAACTCTGACTTCCCCTATCATGTGTGTGTTGTGTGTGTGTGTGTGTGTGTGTTTTATTGTAAAATAAAGACTTTCTGATATTATCAGAGTGCCATACAAGTTAACACTTGCCAGTTGTCTTAAGTAAGATCTACTGAGGCAAGGTGTGAGTGTAGCTAATTTTTTTTTAACAATTACTTTCATTAAACTAAGTAAATAATTTGATAGCTGCAGCTACTACAAGCTATTATTTTTTTCTGCTGTTGAAACCACGCAAAAGTGACATGAGAAACAAGGACAGTTGAAAAAAGCTGGAAGGAATAATGTTCTTCACCCAAGTAAGAACCAGTGCCCAAACCAACAGAGTCTTCTACACAATATTATACATGTATGTCCTATATTATTATTTACAACAGATGGTATAATTGGAAAGATAAAATAATCATTAATTACAAAGCACTCTTCCCTAGGCTTTCAGAAAGAAAACATGTACTATAGGGAGTATGCTTATAGAGTCTCATCCAGTATTTATGAGGACCAGCTACTTTAAACCTGAAATGAATGCCCAAAATGTGTATTAACCCTACAGTTATAAATCAGCTCTAGCACCAAGTCCTTTCTCACAACAAGACAGCAAATGTTCTTTCAAAAGTTTATGATCAAAATCAACAAATTCGGGGAAGCTGGGATGGCTCAGTGGGTTAAGCGCTCACTTTGCAGCCCCAGGGACCAAGGATCGAATCCCGGCCCCGGCCGTGCTGACCCATATGCTGAACTGGGGAGTGCCCCCAGTTTGGTTCTCACCGGGGCGAGACCCCGGCCCAGTTCCTGCCCTGTGCAGCCCCACTCCCACCTGTGGAATGAAACCATGTGGAAAAACCAATGATGTGCAACTATGGAGACTGTTCGGGGCCCTCCCCCTTCTCTCTGTCTCTGTTTCTGTATCTCTCTCTCTCTGTCTGTCAAAAACAATAAATAAATCTTAAAAAAAAATATATATATATTGCTAAAATCAACAAATTTGCAACTGGTTGTTGATGGTTGAATGTTTATAGCTTCAACATGAAACATGTTTAAAATCAAGCAATTGTGGAATTTAAACAAACTTTTGAAGTTTCTTTTTTATGCCAGCAACGTTTACTAACCATCTACTACATGTTGGGCACATCTTGAGGCATTAGAGACACAATAATGAGCAAGAAAAACACTGACCCTATACTCCGAGTTAGTAGTAAAGACAGTAAAGTGATAAACACAATAAAGAAATAAATACAGATAAAATAAGTGCCACGATAAAAAAAAGTGCAATACAACAAAATAGATAAATAAATAAATATGATGGAGGAAATGCTGCCTAATATGTAGTCAAGGAATTTTTTTCTGAGATGGCAGGGATGATCTAAGCTGAAATACATATGAGACGAAATTGGGCATATGGACCCTATCTAAGGAAGATACTTCATGCAAATAGCCTGAGCTAAATCGCCTCTAAGGAGGCAGTGAGTTTGACAAATTTGAGACTAACAAGTAGCCAATAGGACCAGAGATACGTTTAGAGTGGTAAGCAGGACAAGGATAAGGACCTATATACAACAGAGTTCAGATTTTATTTTCAGGGAAGTGGTTCAAAAATTCTAAGAGAAAGTAATACAATCTGATTCATATTTTAACTATATCAAACTAGCTGTGTGAATTATGAGCAAAAGCAAAGAGTTATCATCTAAGTAAGATGAAATGGTAGTTCAAACTAGTGTGACAGCCGTGGAAATGGAAGGAAAAGCATAGCTTATAGATATGCTAAGAGGATTGAATCAATAGGAATGAGATGCAGAGAGTAATCAAGATGACTTTGAATGCTGCATCTTGAGAAATTCAGTAGGTGATGATGCCATTTACTGACTGAGACAGGGAATCCAAGAAAGAGAAGTAAATTGGAAAGATAATAAATCAAAATTCTTTGGGGGACATTTGGAGATTGAGATTTCTATTGTCTATCCTCATCATCTATATTTATATATCATTTAAAGCTAGCATCTACATGATGTGACAATTAAGTTCATGAACTCATCCTAGAAAAAGTGCTACATACCTCATTGCTGAATACCACTGTAAACACCTTCAAAGTACTACCTTGTGAAGTTATGCACCGATGCCAGCACCTAATGTACTCTCTCATTAATTTTGGAACACTTTCTGGAATGGTCACCAGAGCTGTCGTCATATTACCCTTAATGTCCTGAATGTCATCAAAATGTCTTTCTCTTTCTTTCAATATTTCCTTTATCTTCAGGTAAAAATAAATAAATAAATAAATAGGCCAGATAAGGTAAAGAGGAAGAATGTTCCAATATAGCTACCGGTATTTGTTTACTGGCTAAAAATTCCCTCACAAACAGTGCAGTCATGGTGCAAGAGCCAGAAGTTTTTGGTGAAAATTTAGGTCGTTTTTATCTAACATTTTCATGCAGCCTTTCGAACACTTCATTGACTATTTCTCCAATTGATACAAATTCATAATAAACAAGCTCTCAGATATCAAAAAAGGTTGGCAATATCATTTTGACTCTTGATTTGGACTGACAGAAACTTTTTGGTAGTGGAGAATTGGTTGACTTCCATTGTGTACTTTTATAATTTGTTTCAAAATTGTATTGGTACAACCATGTTTCATTACTGGTGATAACATGGCCTAAAATATTGTCTTGTTCCTCCAAAAGATTTTGGCAAATTCAAGCTCTGACATTCTCACAGTGGCTCACAAAAACATGCAACAATAATGACTGCCACTCAGTAAGACAGTCACACATGTTGATATGAACCCAGCTGTGAGACACTGATATACCAAGGTTATGAAACCTTTCTGAGCTGTTTGTGCAGTGCCGCCAACATAAGCATATTGTGGCAAATTCGTGAACGTAATTGTCAAACCTTGTGTGTGTGTATGTGTAAGACATATATGCATATGTGTAAGATAGTTGTCTGGAAAGTATCCAACAATGTACTATAAAAAATAGAGACATATATTGCTTTTTTTCAATGGACGGCCCTCAGATGTTCACAAATATATGTAATATATATGCAAATATAGAAATAGAAAATTATATAAATGCACTTATACAGAAAGTATTGCATTATAATATATCATGAATATGTGTTCTATTCTATAGACCTTAAATTGACTAGAGGTAAAGAAACATGTGAACACCAAACAAGTTCTGATTATATGATATTTTTATTTAATACCTTTTGCAAAACTGTATGTAGACTTTAGATACTAGATTTGAGAAAATAATTTGCCTTACACTCTTGCTGAAACATTTGTGAATGTTTCTAGATTCTTAGAAAAAAATGTTTGGAATGATCTAACAAAATCAGATACCAGCCATACATAAGTCATTCCTTTAGTCTAAAAAATACTTTGTACTCATTGTGGTTTTGGGCAGAATCTTAATTTAACACCCTGTTTTATTAATAAAAACTGGAGCACAAAATTATGTCAAACTGAAAAATAAAGTTTCAGTGCCTTTAAATTCATTTGTTAATGTTTCATTTTTTAAGTGAATATAATCTAAACAGAAAAATAAATAAACGATATTTTGACCAAAGAAGAAGCCAGAAAGGTATACTTGGCTATGTGAAATTTATTTAGATAAAATCATGGTTATATGTTTTTAAAAATCTGAGAAACAGAGTTGGAGACTATAAATATTTAGACCATTTCTTTACAAGAAAACTTAAAATTGAATGACTAATTTACTTATCTTTTTCTTACTGAGGTAAAGTCCTTTGGCTGGGGTGTGCTAGGAGTTTTAAGTTTAAGACTGCAAAGAGGCTTTATGTTATATATATATATATTTTTTTTTATTGTTAAATTTATTGGGGTGACATTGATTGATATCAATTACATTGTTTCCAGGTGTACAATTCTACATTACATTGTCTATACATCACATTACGTGCTCACCACCCAGAATCAGCTCACTTTCCAAGAAACATATGACCTCACTTATAGAAGGCTTTATGGTATAGTCAGCACAGACAACATCTAATTTGATATCCCTCAGAGAGTGCTCAGTGAAGTGAATGCAAGCTTGGCCCTATGTGTGCAAGAGAACAGAAATAGTTCAATCTCCTTAATATGTAACCATCATACATGTCTAACAATTAAGTTTGCAAACTTGCCAGCATGTACTTATATTGTCAGAGCTGTAAAAATAACTTGGGAAGGCTTCATAACCTTTGTATATCAGTGACTCACAGCTGTCTTCATGTTGACATGTGGTAGCATCTTGCTTAGTGGCATTCATTATTGTTGTTGCCTATATTTGTGTGCCATCATGAGGGCATTGGAGCTTAAATTAGAACAACGAAAAAACATTATATTTCTTGTTAAACTTGCAAGAGTTGAAGTGAAATCAGGGACGTGTTCATCCAAGTTTGTGAGAATAATGTCAACAAAGAAAATGGCAGTGCACAAGTGGATTAAGTGTTGTTATGAGGGGAGAAAAACTGTCACTGATGTAGAGAGGTCAGGGTTACCAGTAACAAGCAGAACTGACAAAATCTAAAATTTGTCAAGGTGTACATCAAAATCTTTGTCTAACTGGGAAGCTCAGCAGACCAAGTAAACATCTATAGAGATACTGTTAAGACAATCTTAGGGGAAGCTGGGATGGCTCAGCAGGTTAAGCACTCACTTTGCAGACCTGGAGCCTGAGGACTGAATCCCAGCCCCGGCCCCTGTGGACCTGTGTGCTGGGCTGGGGTGTGCCCCCAGTTCAGTTCTTGCTGGGGCCTATGTGGGAAGCTCCTGGCCCAGTTCCTGCCCTGCGCAGCCCCGTGCCCACCTGTGGAGTAAAACTATATGGAAAACTAATGTCAACTATGGAGACTGCTCTGGGCCCTCCCCCGTCTCTCTGTCTCTGTCTCTGTCTCTCTCTCTGTCAAAAAACAATAATAATAAAAAAAAGATAGTATTAACTGAAAATCTTGGCATGAGAAAGGTGTGCGCACAAATGGTGCAAAGGAGGTCACTGATGAACAAAAGCGGACGAGGGTTGACACCTTGGAGAGGTAAGATGATGTTTGGGGTCACGTTATCACTGGTTATGAAACATGAATCTACCAGTATGACCCTGAAACAAAGTATCAAATGGCACAATTCTCCACAACCACAAAAGTTTCATCAGTCTAAATCCTGAGTCAAAACTATGTTGCTAACCGTTTGTGATATCAGAGATTGTTCATTATGAATATGTACCAACAGACAAACAGTGACAGAAAGTGTTAAAAATGCTGCATTACAAAGTTAGATTAAAACAACCTGAACTTTGTCAACAACTCATGGCTCTTGCATCACAACAATGAGACAGTTCACGCAGCACTGTCTGTGAGGGAGTTTTTAGTCAGTAAACAAGTAACTGTATCGGAACACCCTCCCTACTCACCTGATGTGGCCCCCAGTGACTCTTTTTTTTTTTTTTTTCTAACCTGAAGATAAAGTAAATATTGAAAGGAAGATAATTTGAAGACGTTCAGGACATCAAGGATAATATGACAATGGCTTTGATGGCCATTCCAGAAAAAGAGTTATAAAATTGTTTTGAAGGGTGAACTAGATGCTGACCTCAGTTCATAGCTTCCCATGGGGCGTATCTCGAAGGTGATTATAGTGATATTCAGCAATGGGTTATGTAGCATATTTTTCTAGGATGAGTTTTCAAACTTAAGTGTAAGACTTCGTAGTTTAAGAACCTACCTATCTCTAGATATTTGAACTAATTAATTCATTATACTTAAAGCAGATTTTAATTACGTATTGTTTTAAAAACATTCTAAAGTAAGAGTCAACAATCTTTTTCTATTAAGGAGCAAACAGTATTTTAGATTTTGTGAGCCTATATAATCTCTGTCACAACTACTATATTCTGCTGTTGTAATGCAAAAACAGCTATAGATAATATGTAAATAAACTGACATAATTGTGTTTCAATAAAACTTTATTTATTAAAAAAAAGGGAAGCCAGCATATAGGGCCCTGAGACCTTTGGTTTCCTGAATTCTGAACATACAGAAAGTTAAACACAACTTGAAAATTTCAACAAATATTCTTGCTTTCCAAATAAGGAAGATGAATTGGGTGGAGTTTAAGTGACCAGTTCAGTTATAAGTGTGTTTATAAATGGGCTATAAATTATTTCCTACTGTCTTTTGAGCCATCTCCTCTTGCTCAAGGCCCACTTCCATCTCTTGGAAGTGTACTTTTTCTACTCTTACTTTCAATAAACTTATCTGAAAAATAAATAAATAAATAAATAAATAAATAAATAAATAAATAAATAAATATCTCCTACAACAAATCTAATCAAGGTTACCTGGGTTTGCACATGATAATGTATTCATACCCAACATCTTTAGGAGTGATTAAAAAAAGTCATGGATTTTCCTCACCAACTATAAACTTCTAGACTTCTCCTAATCAGATGATTAAAGGATATACTGGTGTAGTAAAATGTTCATGTTTATCTTTATTGTACTTAAAATAATGTGAAAGTATCATACCTTTTTTGGTTACCAAAGAAAGGGACAATTTTCACTGACACCATCAACTCTGGTTCAAAAAAAATCAGCACATGGAGTTCTGAATTGCCGTTTTGCCACAAGCATTTTATTGCTCTTTCCCCCATTATAAAAATGGCAAAGTGTTCTGGAAATAGAAATTTTTCCTCAGGGACAAATTCATACAGATTTATTATCTTGCCTTAAAGGGATGGGTCTGAGCCATTTTTACAGCTAGAAGTTACTTCTATTTTCTGCATTGGAAGTATTTTCCTGCAGATTCTTGCAAAGGGTAAAAATGTCATTTTGCTAAGCACTTCTGACATCAACACAACCATCAACAAGCCATCTCTGATATTAGCCAAGTGCTTTGATAGTATTCCAGTGACTCCTAGCCAGAAATATGCATTTAAAATTTATGTGAAACATTTAAAAACACAGAGTCCCAGGCCTTACTCCAGTAATACTAAGCTATACCTTCCAGAAATGTTTTTTGGATAGCTGTATATTTTAGACAATCCCTCCAGTGCTTCTCATGCAAACCCATTATTGAGAATCTTATTGCTAAAAGAGAAGGAAGCAATTTCCTTGATAACATGCAATTTTTTAAAAAGTCATTGTCTAAACAATGACTACTATCAGCTGATAAATAATGTTGTATGTTTAGAATATATGCACAATTATATACCTTCTTAACATTCATCAGAACTGTCATAGGCAACATCAGAAACTAATGGCATTGTTCCTGTCAGACCTTCCATATGACCTGAATTTGACTCACTTTCTCAGGCTATCTAACTCAGAACTGATTTTATCTTGTTCTAGGAAAATTAACATCAGAACAATCTTTTATTTCCCATGTTGGGTTATTTAGGGCTCCTCTCAAGATGGGGAAATCTGAGAGTTCCAGAAAGTACCACCACCACACAAGTATACACGAGTGAACGTTAAACAAGATACCTTAGCAACAACATGGATGAACCTAGATATATAATGCTAAGTGAAATACATTAGACTGAGAAAGACAAATACCATATTATCTCACATGTGGAATCTAAAGAACAGAATAAACAAACAAAACATAAATAGACTCAAAGATACAGAGAACAGACAATGGTTGCCAGATGGGAGGGGCTTTGGGGGATGAGTGAGAAAGGTGAAGGGATTAGAAAGTATAATAGGTAGTCACAAAGTAGTCATGGGGAATATAGTTAATAATGTTCTAAAACCCATGTGTAATGTCAGATGGATACTAGACTTACCAGAGACCACTTTATAAGTTATATAAATGCCTAATTACTACACTGTACATGTGAAAGTAATATAAAATAATATTAAATATTAAGTATATATATATATCTATATATATATACACACATACATATATATATAGATATATAGATATATATAGGATGTAAAGTATAGCATAAGAAGTATAATCAATGGTAATATATGTACAGTGTCAGGTAGTAGACTTGTTGGGGTAGTCACTTTGTGAGGTGTATAAATGTCTAATCATTATGTTGTTTTGTACACCTGAAACTAATAAAAAAATTGTTTTAATGTCTTGCCAACTGCCTATCATATCTACATTCTCATTAGAATATTTTGAAAGCTAAAGATAGTTTAGGTTGTAGACATTACTTCTTAGAAGGCAAGTTTATCCATAACATACCTCTTTTCAACCTAAGCTATCTCATATTAGAAGACTTCTAACTCTTAGACAGCACTCATATAAAATTTATGAAAAAATATGTTATGAGTCGATCAAGCACAGATAAAGTAATAATTTATGTTTAGCTGTATCATCTACTTTGTTTCACAGACAGTGTAAGAGTACTGTATGAACTTGTAGGCTTCAAGGTTTAACCAATTTCCTATTTCCATGGCTATATGCTGAGAGCTGCAGAATGTCATTCTAAAAAATTAGATAAAATAGTCATTAAAATTTAAACTAAAAGTCATCATATTAATCCCATTAAAACTATGTCATAGCAGATGATGAAAGATTATTATTAAAATGTGTAGATGACTGCTCATTACTAACTCCACCGGACATTGATTAGTCCTTATATTATTTGGCCTTTCAGTGCAGCATTAGACACTGAAAACTACATTATATTCACCCACCCTCTCTCAGCTTCCCTGAAACCATATACTCCTCGTTTTCTTTTTTAATATTTTCATTTCTTCTCAGTCTCCCAAACAGGAAACTCCTCCTCCAAGCAACACTTATAAAGTTGCTCAGTGCACAAAGCAAGATATTCTTATCTTTTTACTTTATACTTACTACCCAGAGAAGTTCATAACTTTGCAGTTTACAGTTTTCCTTCATATGCCTATGATCTTCAAATCCATACAGAAATTGCACATTTGTTGAAGTCCAGACTATTACAGCTAACTTACTTGTATCTTCACTTGTAAGTCTTGTAGATATCTTAAACACATAGATGTCTCTTCCCATAACTTCTCCTCCGGAGTCCCCACAATAAATAAGGCTCACCACAGTCCAACTAAACACTCCAGCCAGAATTCTAGGAGTGACCCTCAACAAATCAATTACTTATTTTCAATAATCTATTCATATATTTTTTTTCATTTTTACTACCTCTTTTCACTTTGTGTTACCATAGTTCAAACCACCATCTTTCCTTCTTGGACCGCTGCAACATCCTCCTAACCGGTCTCCCTCTTTCCACTCTTGCTTGTCTCTAACCACCTAGCAACAGGAGTGTAAATCAGCCATGCTCATCACCACATAAAAGAGTTCAATAAACATCCATTTTCAAAATATTTACCAGAATTTAAAAGAAATGGCATTGGGGATGACGGTATAGCTCAGCAGGTTAAGCACTTGCCCTACAACAGGGTGATCCAGGGATTGAATTCCAGCAAGGCCCATGCAAGTCCACATGCTGAACTGTTTCACAACTGGTAACTGCTAGAATGGTGGCAAATGTTTTTGCTTCCCAAGTGGGAGGTCCCCAGTTTGGTTCCTACCCTGGTGGTCCCACATCCACCTGTGTGGAATGAAACTATGTCACTAATAATGTACAACTATGGAGACTGCTTTGGGTCCTCCCTCCTTCTCTCTCTCTCTCTCTCTCTCTCTCTCTCTCTCTCTCTCTCTCTCTCTCTCTCTCTTCCACCTTCTCTCAAAAGAAAAAATAAAAGAAAAAGAAAAGAAAAAAAAAGGAAGAAGAGAAAAAAAATGTCATTACTGGTTCCCACCTTCCTCTAAAGCAGTACAGCTTGCCATTCTCCTGTAGCTGCTTAGCTGGCAATTGACCTGTACTCCTTCAGTTCCTCTTATATTAACTGTGTAATCTATGTTTTGTTTTGTTTTGTGTTGTGTTGTGTTGTGTTGTGTTGTGTTGTGTTTTCTTTTCTTTTCTTTTCTTTTTGTTTCTTTTCTTGTGTCTGGAACACTCTTCCTTCAATGTTTCTCTTTCAAAGTTTTTTCTCATTCTTAAGTTTTCAACTTCAATCCATATTCCTTCAGAAATTACTCCATGTTTTCTCAGAGAAGCTTAGATGCTTCTGTTTTCTTCTCCCAGAGCATCATTTACTTTCCTTTATTGTTAAATTATACAAATTACTGGTGAGCATTCCAATTTTATATAAGTAGTAGGCTCTATGGATAAAGGAAGCATGTTTGTTTAATTCTTTACATTATTTCTAGGGTCTATCATTATCTTTTGCCTCTATTAATGTTTTTCATTGCATAAATGAATGAATAAATGATGTTTCAATAAGCAGTGGATCATGTTCCTGGGACAAGTACTTTTGCTTTTTGGATCATTATTGTGAGGATTAAAAAAAGCCGTGTTGCTCATATGAGTGAATTTATGATTATAAATTCTGGACAGCACTATTAGCAGCCTCCATCAATTAATACCTCATTAGAGACTATTTATGAGTTTAGAGAGTAGGGTGAAGTAGGAAGAGCTGAGAAGCACTGAAAAAAAACTGGGGCAATAATAGATAAGTAACCTGCTACATGACCATTATTAAATACCACTTGCTTTATTCTTCCCAATTCATGTTTCTGAATATACATACTGTGTATGTGTGTATACAGCTGTACAATTTGCATCAGGTATAACACTATAGTCATGTCAATTATACTCTTTCTAAAGCTGTTTATTCTTTTATAAAGTGCGATAAAATAGCACCACCTAATCCCTAGATTTATTTGAGCAAGTGTAATAATTCACATAAATTGCATAATGAGTGCAAAAATAATTATAAGCAGTCAATAAATACTGTTATCACAATTAGGATAACATTCAAAACAAGTAACAGGGCTCCAAATGATTCAATCATTTTATCCAATGATAATATATTCAATAATATACTGCTTTAAAAAATATTCAGAAGAAGTTTTTTTATTGTGCCTCTAACAGCTACTAAAATTGAGAGTCACAATTTTCCACACACAAGTAGCTCAGTGGATAGTTAACACTGTTTAGTCTGCAAATTTTGCTAGTTTCTACACATATTTATCAATGATGCCCACAGAATTCATTTTCATTTCCTCCAGCTACTCAGTGGAGAATAAACATAATGATATGTCTTTAATAAATATAGAACAGGTTTTTTTTAAAGGCTGATAATTTATTAATTATGTGTTATGTGTGTATTAAAATTAGCAGCCTAGATATCCATTTTATTATTATCTCTCGCTTAATTTTAAACCTCTATTTGTATCAAATTCTAGATTGTTCAGCAGGATACATTCAAATCTTAAATCTAAAACAAAATTACAGTAGTTATCTCACAAACGCCCTGTCATTTAAAATGTGATTCTGAGTAACACAAATGTATTTGGAGCAATGTTCTTATGATAATTTGTAAAGAAGTTTTTTGCCCTTATTTTCACCTCTAAAACTGGCTAACTGGCCCACAGCTTCTTCTTCTTTTTCTTCTTCTTTTTTATAAGATTTATTTTATTGTTTGAGAGAAAATGAAAGAGAGAGAGAAGGAGAGGAGAGGACCCAGAGCAGTTTCCATAGCTGTATATCATTAATTGTGACATAGTTTCATTCTATTTAGGTGGGTGTAGGGGCCACATGGGGAACTGAACTAGGGGCTTCCCCTATGGGGCACGAAAACCTGCACAACCATTCCAGTGATTACAAGTTGTGCTGCAGTTCAACATATGGGTTTGCATGGGCCGAGGCCAGGATTTGATCCCTAGACCTGGTGTTGCAAGGCAAGTGCTCAACCCACTAAGCTACCCTGGCATCCCACCGCAGCTTATTTTAGCTCTGTTTTTGAAAGAGCTGAGATAAGGATATTTCTACTACCAAATTTATTTTTATTCAGACATAAGGATTTTACATATGTCTCTTTGTACTGCAATTTCTTGTCATCAAAGGACATAGGCTATCAACGTTGCTCAATCAGAACCTTGCTGTGGAAGCCTGATGTGGTGTTCCTTGACTTGAGCTAGATAAAAAATGGGTTTGATGCTTTATGGGGGCTCTAAGTGTTAACTGAATTGTAATAAAACAATCTAGTTAAACTGTCTGATTGCAGTTCAGTGCCATTAAGAATAGATTTCTAAAGAAAGCTTGCTATGTTCATTGTGATTCTGAATAATTAAAATGAGAAAAACAAGTGAAAAAATGAGAATTCTATAATGCTCACTTTTAAGCTTTTTCATAGTAAAGTTTCTAAGATGACTTGCAGCAGATAGAGAATTCTCCAGCTGAGTGTGTGTTGTTTTGGTCAACTTAGCAGCTGTTTCCTTTGTATTTACCAATTTCTTCCAACCTTCACGGACTTGAGAATGAGGATAAAAGTTATTGAAACACCTTGAAAAACTTACTAATTGATAATATGTGGATTAAAAAAAATGACTATTATCAAGTTTAGACTGTCCGTGATTTAGTGTTTGTTTCTGCGATTATTGTGTTTTATTTCAGGTACAGGAGCTCCATTTGTATCTACCTTTCAGAGATAATTTAGCTTTGTATTTATTTTCAGAAAGCAGATGATCGCTTTGCTATTTTTTAAATCAATGTTAATATATCATCAGTGTCTTATACCCTACATTCCTAATATTGTGTTTCTGATTTCATCGTTTTCTTTTGATATTAGTTACAATGGAAATTACATTTTTCTCTTTCTTAAAATTTTTTAAATAATTTGTTTTATCAGCAATTAATTGCACTTAAGAATAAAACTTTTTCCAAAACTGTAGTATGTCTTACACTTGTTCTGCTCTGATATGTTACAGTTTTAAAACATTGTGGTCTTTAAATATTTTGCTCTGAGATGGTATCTTAAAAAATATGTATTATTGAAGATAACAGCCAGATATTAGTAACAATTTACCACACTTTTTACCCCACTCTAATCAGGCTCATCTATATTCACACAGATACCAATTTCAATTCACCCTTTATAAAGCATACATTTATATTTTTTTATAATTAATTTTCCAACCAGATAAAAAAAGTGCTGTAGACTGAATTGTGTTACTCCAAAGTTCATTTGTGGAAGCCCTAATCTCCAATGTAATGATATGTAGAGTTGGGCCTTTGGGAAATAATAAGGTTTAGGTAAGGTCTTGAGGATGGGTTCTCGTGATATCGTTAGTGCCTTACAAAAATAAATACCAGAGAGTTTGTTCTCTCTTTCTTACATATGGCACCATCATCTTTTTTTTTTTTTTAATTTTTTTATTTTTTTATATATTTTATTGTTAAATTTAATGGGGTGACATTGGTTGGTAACAATTAGATAGTTTCCCGATGTACAACACCACATCACATCACCCATGCATCACATTATGTGCCCAGCTCCCAGAATCAGGTCCCCTTCCAACACCATATATCTGGTGGCACCATCATCTTGCACTCTAGTTTCCAGAACTGTGGAATATAATATTTTTGTCATTTAATATACCCTGTCTATGGTATTTCATATGGCAGTCCCAGAAAATTAATAAAAAATACACTACACTTGACATGACGGTTTAAACAAGGAGAAAGAAAACCTACAAGGATAAGAAATATAAATTTTTCTCTTACTTTGATTATCACTCACATGAAGCATCTTAATTTAATTAGATGATAGATGATAGATAAATGAGGATAGATGATAAAGAGATGATGATAATGATAGATAGACAGATAGATAGATAGATAGATAGATAGATAGATAGATAATAGATGAAAGAAAGAAAGAACAAAAGAAAGAAAGGAAGCCGGTAATGCTCAGTGGGTAGAGCAGTTGCTCTGCAGCCCTGGAAACCCGGGATTGATTCCTGGCCTTGGCTCATGCAGACCTGTATGCTAAACTGCAGAGTGCTTCCCACATGGGAGGCACCCAGTTCAGTCCCCACCCTGCACAACCCCCACCCACTTGTGTGGAACAAAACTGTGTCAGAAGCTGATGGTGCACAACCATGGAGGCTACTCTGGGCTCTCCTCTTCTCTCCATCTCTCTTTTGAAAAGTACATCCTATCTGTTTTGTATACCCAGTTTGGCATATAATTGATACTCAATTAATATGTCAAGAAATATAGAAAATTCATAGGTATCTAAAACAACCTAAACTGTAGTTCAAGAAATAGCCAAATTAGAGCTATCAAATTATACTTGGGTTTTTCTGGGTCCTACTTCCTTTGCCTAATTTTTAGAAAATATGGTCATTTATTATAGTGTTTTTCTGAAAAGTTAGTAGCATTGTAGCTATTAACAATTTTTAGCCCAAGAAAACAAAGCAGTTCTACTCCAATTTCTAACATCAAGGTGAGGAATGTGGACGTACAATAGATAAAAGATATTTGTAAAGTTATTCATTCAATGAGGAAGGGTGAGGTGACTTATACTTCAACACCAAATGTCATTGTCATTCCTTAGTAATAATATCATTCTTGGTTTCAACACTTCTCACAATTGTTTAAAAGGTTAATATTCAGGAAAATTTAGTAAATAATATATGTAGATACTGAACGATTTTGTAACTTTTTCATGAGTCTAAACTTATTTGAAAATAAAAAGTTAAAAAATAATAAAATTATAATTGTAAATATTTAAGATGCTTTAAGGTTATGTTGCTAAGTGCTCTGTCTATATTAACTCATCACACAGAGATAAGTCTCAAATTCAAAATTTCATATTTCAAGGTCTAAGGTAACTTATTTAAGATTTCACCATTATTAAAATATAAAATTGTGCTTTTAAACATCCTGATATATTTGTGCTTAATTTTTCCCAAAGGAATAAAGGAAATAAGAAATGCATACATATGAAATGAGACATATAAATTTAGTATATATATTCTAGTTTTTCTCTTCCAGGGAATAGAAAAGAAACTTCATGAAACTAATTTAGAATATGACAATATTAAATTTAAGAGATATTTCACCCTTTTAGCGACATTCCACTTAACTGGCACTGCTTTGCCTGTTCCTCTACATTTCACTCAACAATCACTTTACCTTCTCAAACTCAACATGTGACTGGATAAGAAAATCCTTATCAAACTTTGCAATGCTATATATGGCTATTTTCTAGATTGATAAAAAAATAGATTGATATGGTACAAGGTTTATGTGAACCTAATGCAATGATAGTTGCATGTAGACAACAAACACTCTGAAGCATGACTTAATTTGAGAGTATCTATTAAAGTTCTTTTGCTTTGAAGAAAGTAGATTATTGTAAGGGAAGTTGACATGATACTGAAGTGCAAATTAGCAAATAAATTGACACGTAGTTGCCTGAAGAACAGCAAGTACATATTTCATTTAACAACAAAGCTCTTAGATCAAAAATTAATATTTCTGGGGAAGCCGGGATGGCTCAGTGGGCTAGGCGCTCACTTTGCAGCGCCGGGGACCGAGGATCGAATCCCGGCCCCGGCCCGTGCGGACCCATATGCTGAACTGGGAGCTCCCCCAGTTCAGTTCTCTCTCTGTCTCTGTATCTCTCCCCCTCTCTCTCCTCTGTCTAAATAAATAAATAAATAAAATATATTAAAAAAAGATTAAAAAAAAATTATAAAAAAAAAAACAAAAAAAAAACACATACCAAAAAAACTAATATTTTTAGACATGGGATGACATATAGTGCACCCCAATATGCATAGCATTTTTAAATCTCAGTCAACAAAATCAAGTGTATGAAAACGAGCTACCAGTAATTTTTTGATAACTTAGTTATGACAACTCAGTGTACAGGACTGAAACCTTAGTCATTCTTGGTTTGACTTGGTTTTGTTCTCTTTTCTTGGATCATACTGGAGATTTAAAACCCAAAGTAGCACTAAGGCAGAGTGTAGGCATAGACATGATGGGTCTATCTGGATGCTGAAGTTATATACCTGTTAACATGTTACTGCAAGACACCCACTACCCTGCACCAGTAGTGCTTTAATGACTTTATTACTTATGTGTGTGAAAGAAACTATTACTTAGTTTTCTTAGAACAATGATTGTACAATCATCCCTTTTATCCAGTTCCTAGGAAACTATACTGAAGCTTTCTCAAATTGCCTCAGGAATTATAGACCTTTTTATTCTGCATAGCCTCAATAGATGACTTTTTGGCTTTATAGAGATTCCTTATCTCAGCATACATTTTTATACTTAATTGTTCTTGCACACATCTCATTTAACTTTTATTCCCTCAACCAACCATAATAAATCTCCTAAGAGCTTAGAATAGGGAGCTGGTATGTGTTATAGGTACATGTGGAGAAGTAGTAAAAATCTGAGGGCTTTAACCAGTGATTTTGGCTGTTTCATATGAGGTCTGACAATTTCAGGAACTATCCTAGAAAAAGTGCTTCATATTTTACCGATGAATACCACTATAGTCATCCTTGAAGTACTCCCCTTAGGAAGTTATGCACTGATGCCAGTACCTAACCTGCCCTTCAAGGCAATTTTGGAACTGTTTTTTTGGAATGGCCATCAGAGCCAACATCGTAATACCCTTGATGTCCTGAATGTCATAAAAATGTCTTTCTTTCAATATTTTCTTTATCTTTCGGTAAAGAAAAAAGTCACTGAGGGCCAGATCAGGTTAGTAGGGAGGGTGTTCCAATATTGTTATTTGTTTGCTGGCTGAAAACTCTCTCACAGACCGTGTGAGCTGGTGAGTTGTTATGATATAAGAACCATGAGTTGGCAAAAAGTTCAGGTCATGTCTAACTTCTTAACACAGCTTTTTCAACACTTCTAAACAGTCAACTGTCCAGTTGGTACAAATTCATAATGGACATCCTTCTGATATCAAAAAAGGTTAGCAATATTGTTTTGACTCTTAACTAGCATTTCTTTGCCTTTGAACCCTCTACACTTCACTCAACAATCATTTTACCCTCTCAAACTCATATGACTGGATAAGAAAATCCTAATCAAAATTTGATTTGAACTGACGGAAATGTTTTGGTCATGGAGAATAAGCTGACTTCCATTGTTCACTTGAACACTTTGTTTCAGTCATATTGGCGAATCCATGTTTTATCACTAGTGATAGCATAGCCAAAACATCATTTTCCCTCACCTAAAAGTCTTGGCAAACTTCAATTCTCCTTTGCTTTTGTTCTTTGGTGAGCTCTTTCAGGACCATTTTTATACACACCTTCCTCATGCCAAGATTTTCAGTTAACGTTTTCCTAACTGTTTCTCTATAGATGTTTACTTGGTCTGTTGTCTCACAGCCAGCCAATAATTTTGATGCACAATTGGACAGGTCCCTTATTTCACTTCCACTCCTGCCAGTTTAACAAGAAATGTAATTTTTTTTGTTGTTCTAAATCAAGCTCCAAAATTCCCATGATGACACACAAATACAGGTAACAACAACAATGAATACAACTCAGCAAGATATAACCACATGTCGACATGAACACAACTGTGGGATGCTGATAAATCAAAGTTATTAAATTTTACCAAGTTGTTTCTACGGTGCTGCCAATGGAAGCATATGGTGGAAAGTTCACCAACTTAATTGTCAGGCCTCATATTTAACAAATATTGATCAATATAAAGGCAGAAATCAACAGTGACACAATCACAGTAGAAAACATTAATACCCCATGACACCAATTGACAGATCTTACAAACAGAAAATCAACATAGAAACAGTGACCTTAAATAGTACACTAAACCAAATGGATATAATGGATATTTTTAAAGCATTTTATTCCAAAGCAGCAAAATGTACTTTTTTTTTCAAGTGCATATAGAACATTTTCCCAGATAAACCACATGTTAAGTCACAAAATAAGCTTCAATAGATTCAAGAAGACTGAAATTATATTAGATATCTTCTCCAATAAAAAAGGTATGAAACTAGAAATCAATTACGTAAAAAAAAATTTTTTTTAAACTGAAAAACATACAAACATTTGGAGGCTAAATAACATGCTACAAAATAATGATACCTTGAGACAAACAAATATGAAAGCACAATGACCCAAAATCTACAGGACATATTGAAAGCAATCTTAAGAGGAAAATTTATAGCAATGCAGGCCTACCTCAATAAATAAATAAATCTAAAAAAGTCAAATTTTACACCTAAGGAAACTGGAAAAAGAGCAACAAATAAAGCCTAAAGTGAATATAAGGAAGAATATATTATATAATGAAATACTACTCAGCCATAAGAAAAGATGAAATACAGCAGTTTGTGACAACAAGGACGAGCCTTGAAAACATCTTATTAAGCAAAATAAGTCAGAATGGAAGAATCAAGAGACATATGACCTCTCTTATACATAGAATATAAAAAGAAAGGAGGGGAAGCCAGGGTGGCTCAGTGGGTTAAGAGCTCACTTTGCAGTGCCGGGGACCGGGGATCGAATCCCGGCCCCGGCCTGTGCAGAACCATATGCTGAACTGGGAGCTCCCCCAATTCAGTTCTCTCTCTGTCTCTGTCTCTGAATCTCTCTCTGTAATAAATAAATAAAATATATAAAAAAAATAAAATAAAAAGAAAGGAACAAAGAAACAAAGACTCATGGACACAGTCAATAGTTTAGTGGTTACCTGAGAGTAAGAGGGGAGGTGGGTAGGAGAATGGAAGGGGAAATCAAACACACAGTGATAGAAAGTGAGCTGATTCTGAGTGGTGAGCACATAATGCAATGTATAGACAATGAAATGTAGAATTATACACCTGGAAACAATGTAATTGATATCAATTAATGTCACCTCAATAAATTTAACAAAAAAAGAAAGAAAATAATAAAGATCAGAGCAAAAGTAAACGGAATAGAGGAAAAGGAAAGAGCAACACACATGTAATACGAATATTACTCTGTTACAAAAAAGAATAAAATCTTGTCATTTGTAACAACATTAGTGGACCTAGAGGATATTATGCTACGTGAAATAAGACATAATGAAAAAAACAAGTGTCATATGATCTCATTTATATGCAGAATCTAAAAAACAGAATAAAGAAATAAAACAAAAAGAGACTCATAAGTAGAGAGAACGAACTGATTGTTGCTAAATGGGATGGTAGTTGGAAAAGTGGGTGAGAAAGGTGAAAGAATTAGAAAGTACAAATTGGTAACTGTAAAATAATTATAGGAATGTGAAATGCAGTATGGGAAATATATTCAATAATATTGTAAAAATTATGTATGGTGCCAGATGGGTACTAGACTCATAGTAGGGTACACTTCATAAATTATAGAAATGCCTAACCACTAAGCTGTACACCTGAAACTAATATAAAATAATATTAAATATGAACTATAATTTAAAAAAAATACAGAGAGAGACATGAGAGATAAAGTATGTACAGAATAGAGAATATAATCAATATTACTGTAACAACTACGTACTCTGTCAGATGTTCAGTTCTCTCTCTGTCTCTGTCTCTCTCTCTCTCTCTCTCTCTCTCTCTCTCTCTCTCTGTCAAAAACAATTAAAAATGTATCCCCAAACTCAAATCCCTAGTTCCACTGGAAGTAGATTCTGATCTGGTGCAAATTTGAGTGCAATGCCGAAACATGATAGCTAAATAAATAACAAAACCCAAACCTAGCTAATTACAGAAGAGGACTCTGTCCTTCACACTAGAAGCCTGACAGGAAGGAGTGCCCTTTTTCAGGTAAAATATAATTTATTTCAATTTTTTTGTGTGTGGTTTTACACCTAATAGTCCTAATACTGTAAAATATCAAGTTTACACACAAAGAAGAAAGAAATGGGACTGAAGAAAGTAAACTGTCAAATGAACCAAACTTGAAGATTAGGCAGATGTACAAATAGGAAGGGACTTAGATAATAACTATGATGATACCTAGGTCAAAAGATGGACAAAACTATGAATAGATGGAAATTTTTCAGCAGCAAAAAGAAATCTATTTTTTTAATTCAAATAAGACTGCTATAAATAAAAAATACATGTGAGAAATTAATAATTCATTTAATAGATTAGTAGACAAGAGGAGGAAGCAAACTGTGAGCTGAGTACAGCCCAACAAAAATAATCCAAACTAAAACATGTCAAGGGGAAAAACATGTAAAAAATAAATACAACAAATTATCTAAGATCGATAAAACACTGTCAAAAATTGAACATATGTGTCATTTTAGTCACAAAAGGAGAGGAAAGAATGAGGTAGAGAAAATATTTGAAGTAATAGTAGTAGATAATTTTCTAAAATTGATGAAAGATATCAACTGACTCATCTAAGAATTTTCATGAACACCAAGCAGAATAGATACCTAGAAAATCACATTCATGTATAATATAGTTAAAGTACCGAAGGCCAATCTTAAAAGCAATCTAAAGCAGATGGCACAGTGGTAATAGGGAACAAATTTATTACATGTGAATATATAACACTAAGAATAATGACTGACTTCTCTTCATAAACAATGGAAATTAGAAGAAATTATGGAACATCTTTCAAGTGCTATATAAACAAAGAAGAAGGTATTATATTTGGAATTCTATACTAAAAATATCCTTCAAAAAAAAAGATAAACAATATTTACAGGTGGTCAAAAGCTTTACAAATCTCTAGTAGAATTGTCTTAAAACTAGTATCTATAGAAGTTCTTTAGACTGAAACTAAATGATCACAGAAAATAAATGCAGGTATTCATTAAAAAAAAAATGACAAGACTAGAAATGGTAGTTTAATAAATATAAACCCCTTAAATTTTTATTATATATTTATGCAGTGGCTTAAAGCAACATGAATTTATCATTCTACATTTCTCCAGATCATAAAATAAGTTCAACAGTGGTCTCACTGGGCTAAAATTAAGGGGTTGGCAGTGATGTGTTTCTTTCTGAAGGCTCTAAGAAACAATTCATTTCCTTATTTTTTTTCAGTTTCTAAAGGTTGCCAGCATTCTTTGGCTCATAACCCTCTTTTTCCATTGTAAGAGCTAGCTTAGTAGGTTAAGTTTTCCTCAGATAACTTCACTTTCACCTCCTCTTCTGCCTCCCTCTTCAGCTTTGAAGGTAGTTATATTGGGCTCACCTAGAAAATCCAGGATAATCTCCCTATTTTAAAGTCAGATGGTTAGCTACCTTAATTCCCCTTTGCAAGCAACCTAACATATATTCACATGTTCTAGGTATTATTATGTGCCATATTTGGGGGCTATTATTCTGCTTATAACAAAATTCATATATTATATATGTATTTCTAGTATAAGATGTTTGTTAGATAGTACTCTATTTAAACATTTTAAAAGATTATTGACTGCTTAAAGTAATAAAAAATTATGCCTGGAGAATAGATATTTTTACCAGCAAGAAATAAACATTTTCTGTATTAAGTTACTAATCTTAGAAGTTTATTTTTTTATTGTTAAACTTAGAAGTTTGTTTGTTTGTTTTGTTAAACTAATACCCTACTAATAGTTTAACCAGTAAATCTGAGTTAGTGGAACTTAATAGTGACTCTCCTTTTCAGGTCTACATAGACTAAATAGGTGACAAGTTTAGAAAAAAAATTAATACTTTAAACGCACAACAATTGCAAACAGTATAGAAAAAAAGGTAAAACAAAATAACACGAAAGAAAACAAATTATCTATAAACTTATCACCAGAAATAACCATTCAAATCATCTTTGTATATCCTTCATTTGTTTATTTTATGTTGAAATAAAAAACAAAATATTATATATATATATATATATATATATATATATATATATAGCTTTTCTAAATACAAAATACTAAGTTTGAAAATAATGTCATATAAAATTATTCTGAAGTGATTATAAACTCATTGAATTTCTCTTTCTTGCAAAATGCTGTTTCAGTTGAACACTTCGTAAAATTTATTTTAAAAATATGCATCTGCCACTATGTGGGAACATACCTTTCCCAGAATTTAACTTCAAGTATCTCCTAGGTACCAGGTAATCCTACATAGACTTTGACATATGTTTTATTATTAACCCAACATCCCTTATTCTGTCTGTAACATGTTTACATACCTGTCTCCACACATCAACCCTATTAGATTTTCTATTCACTTCTTTATTTTTGTCAACACTATAGTTCTGTTACTTCCTCGCTAATTAAAATGTTGCTTCTATTTTGTGTTCCTATAAAATCAAGATGGATTTTTTTAATAATAATTTAAACTTAATCAAAATAACCAAAATTGAAGTAGGAAAGAATAATATTTCTCTCAGCTTATCAATATAATTTATTGGTAAATAAATTAAATTATGTCAAGCAAACATTGACAGTGTGATAAGACATACCATGTTTCTTTCTCCCTCAAAATATACACAGTACTATTCTTGTTAGCAAAAAAATTTTAAGGTTTTAAAGTTGCTTTTTGTCTTAAGAGTTCTGTTATCAAGGCCTCCTAACTATAAAATAGCAGCAAACTTCTACAAGTTTCTACATGGCATTGGGCACTCTTTTGTTCTCCAAAGAATAAATAATTTAAGGTCATTGTGACCTACTTTGAATATAAAATAAAGATTTCTTTTAAAAAAAAATTTCATTTTAAAGGTTAAATAGGAAGATGGTTTTAAAATAATCTAGTTAGCAACAATTAAATTTCCACTTATAAGTATCATGCAGATTATGCTTTGTTTTTGTATCTTCACAATGTTACTTGATGAGAAAAAAATACCTTTCCATTCTCTTTAAACTCTGGTTCAGTATTATCTACCTTTTTGGTTGGCAAACAACCACCAATTGTTGTTGTTTTTTTATAGTTGTTTAGAAACAAGGCTCTTTATATTCATTGTAATTCTTAATAATAATGTTACTTACATAACATATCTCAACATTTTCTGATATTGTTTCAGAAGAGAATATTTTTCTCAAAACTTTTCCACTTTGATTATTGGCCCTTCTTTCCCTGTCTCATACTCTTCAAATTTCATTTTTAATCTGCACAGAAATATACTTCTTATCTCTGTCTCATGAAGTTTCTGCATAGTAACAAATTTGTCATTCCCAACTTGGGCTTTTTAGTTCTGAGGAACAGGCATTAGTTTCTCAAACTTAAGTGTTATGCATACTCCACATGTTTTGCTGTGGTAAAGTGAAGTGTAAGGGGTTCTATTGTTTTTAGTGGACTCATATGCTTTCATTTTCTTGCTGTTGACTTTTGTATGTTGTTTTTCTCTGCATTTTTCCTGAGTCTTCTGCTCAGCTCCACTCCACACTTTTATTCTCTGCCTCAGAATCGGTTTTTTGAATTCTGGTTTCAAACTCTCCCTCAATCATCTGAGCCAAGCAGCAAATACAACTTGAAGAAATTTAAAAACAAACACTCATCTATTTTGCAATTTATTAACAGTTGCTCAAGAGGGAAGGCATTAGGGTTACAGAATAATGTTTCTCAGCCTAATGTCCAGTCGTGTAAAAACCTGCTTTGTAAATAATGGTGTGTTTGACTCGGTTATATATTACATACATTAATATGGTCCCTTGAATAAGTATTTAATTTTCACTATTTTGCAGCAGTAATTTTTCCTCTGGTCACTGTGTCATAAGAGTAAACTTTAGGGGGGATCATGATTATCAAATCAAGCACTTTTGATATTTGCTTATGTCGTACCTTCCTCTCATGTTTTCTATCATCTTTCTGCTGTAGCTTCCACTGTCCTGCTGAGTAATCAAATAAATCTCTAGACATTGATCTTGTTGCTCATCTCAGTAAAGTAGAACAGCATATAACAGCTGCTGGAATTGTAAGCCTTCCTTCCAGGCTGTCAAATTTAGTGAAAACATATGCTTCTAGGGGTCGTTTGGAATTCAAGCCTGCACAGATGAGAAAAAGAAACCCCTTATGTGCTGAAACAAAAGAAGTTTTGCTAAGCAAAATTAGCTTCCATCTTGCTCTCTGAAAGAAATAACACGTTTATTGCCTTGCAACTACCTTTCTAAAATAAAGTTATCACGTACATTGACAATGCATAAAAAGATGCCAAAAGTGTTATATGTCCTAGAAGAAAAAAATGACTAAAACTAATTATAATAAAATGATTTAATATGTTAAGCATTCTTCTAGTGAGGTAAAGAACTTCAATTTCTATATGCCTAGGCAAGAACCAAAATACCCAAGGCACTAGGAAGAGTACTGAACTAGCTTTTGAGCGGTGTCAGATTAACTGAAGTAACCTTTGACAGGTCATTTATACCTCTGACCCCTATGTTTCCTCAGTGATGAAATAAGGGGCATTGTATTTGATGACACAAGAAGTCCTTTGCATCACCAAGTTTTCATAATTTAATGAATTGAATGTTGTTGTTAATGTTTTACTAGCAAAATGTCACCAAAATAACAATCATTCTAATCAGACCAAAATCTTGACAATATGTATTAATAGAAAATGCTATTCAACTCACCAAAATGTTGTCTGTGCCCACTTACTGAAGTAACAGATCTTTAACATCATAAAATCTATTATGTCTGTAATCACTCTTGTGGCTAACACCGTCTCACAGCCTATCAGTGCAAAGAAAAACAAAACAAAAACAAAAAACTTAAGATATCTACTCCTTCCTTGGTCTTTTACAGATAAGAGCAAGAATTCTGAGTGTACTTGTGCCTATTATACAGTTAGACAATTATAGCAAATCTATATGAGACCTTAGTACTTGGAAGTGGGAAAACAGAGGGAATGGTTAGAGGCCTGTGTGATATCAGGAGGACGGAAGTCCTGAGAAATTAAGCAATCTGAGACTAGGTGACCCTGGGAGAAAACCAGCTCCGGGTTTGGGGGCAGGGGTGAGTAGGGAGAGGAAATGAAAGTGAGAGGAGGGTTAATGAGGAAAAAATGAGGCTAACTCAGAACTATAATGTAAGTAAATACTATTGATAAGTTTTTCTTAATTCACATACACTTGTTGAACACTGGGAAAATTTAGTCACTTCCAGATTACTCGTTATGTTCAACCTCTCACTACAAGTCCCGTGCCATAATAAGATTGATATGGATAATCGCAATCAGGGGCATTTAGTGAATTATTGCTAGAAATCGAAGCTTACGTGTCAGTTCAAACCTCATGCTTCAATGAAGATGTGCTTTGATATTGTGCCACGAAATCCAGCCTCTTTTAAATTCTGGAGTTTTGCTTTATCATCCTAGTTCTAGCTTCATAGTAGTTCGATGCAATTAGATGGAATCTGAGATCTACTTCTTTCCAAAAAATTTCCCTCTATTCTACTTCCCATAAATAAACTAATAAAACTTCATAGAATCAGGATGAGCACAAGGTAAATAAACTTATGTGGACTTCCATTCCTTTGGGAGAAATTCCATTTTCCATTGATTTTTTTTAATCCTTTTCTCAGTATTACCTGCATTTAATATTATGCAAGGCTGTCTAAAAAAAGAAAGAAACGGCCATAAATATCTCTATTATTTATATTACATGACTGGATACTTTAGGAACAGCCTTCACATTGAGTCCATACAGAACAGAAAAGGAGGCTGGTTTTCTTCTTACATTTGTAAAAGAGTTTATTTAGCAGAGGCAAGTACTTTGCTTAAACTGCCAGTTTCTTTCTTTAATTTTTATTTGTTTGTTTTCTTATGTTTTTGTTTGTTTTTTAAGTTTTATTTTATTGTTTTGAGAGAAGGTGAGATAGAGTGACAGAGAGAGACAGAGAGAAAGGGGAGGGTCCAGAGCAGTCTCCATAGTTGTACATCATCAGTTTTTTAACATAGTTTCATTCCACACAGGTGAATATGGTCCCACACGGCAGAATCAAGCTGGGAGCCTCCCTCATGGGAGGCGAGAACCTTCGTCACCATTTTGGCTGTTACCAGTTGTGCACCACAGTTCAGCATGTGGGTTTGCATGGGCTGGGACCAGAATTTGATTCCTGGACTTTGAGGTTGCAAGGTAAGCACTCAACCTGTTGAACCATCCTGGCATCCTCCCAAGGGCCTTTCTAAATCACCAAGAGATTCAATCAGATGGAGTAAAAATAACAAAAATAAAACAAAATTATTAAGTAATAAAACACATTTTATTTTTCCTAAATTGTCACATTTGCATATTTCTTTCAAAAACCTGTCGTGGTAATAGGTAGCTATATAAAAACTGCATTCAGGATCCTAAATGACAGCCAAACACCATTCTATTATAACTAATGGTTTTCTTTTTTTTTTTAATATTATTATATTTTATTGTTAAATTTAATGGGGTGACATTGGTTGGTAACAATTAGATAGTTTCCCGATGTACAACTCCACATCACATCACCCATGCATCACATTATGTGCTTACCACCCATAATCAGCTCCCCTTCCATCACCATATATCCAGTGTCCACTCCCACCTCCCCGCCGCAACTCTCCCCCTGCTCCTCTTCCCTCAGGCAATCATCCAGCAATTGAGTGTGTCCATAGGTCTCTGTGTCTTTGTAACTTTCAATTTTATATTCCACTTATCAGTGAGGTCATGTTTCCTGATTCTTTCAGTCTAACTTATTTTGCTTAATAAGATGGTCTCCAGCTCCATCCATGTTGTCACAAATGACCGTATTTCATCATTTCTTATTGCTGAGTAGTATTCCATTGTGTAAATGTACCACATCTTCTTTATCCAGTCATCTATCAAAGGGCATTTTGGTTGTTTCCATGTTCTGGCCACTGTGAACAGTGTGGCGATAAAAATGCAGGTACAAACATCTTTAAAGATTAAGGTTTTCCATTTCTTGGGGTAGATACCCAGTAGAGGGATTGCGGGGTCATATGGCAATTCCATTCCTAATTTTTTGAGGAATCTCCATACAGCCTTCCATAGTGGTTGTACCAGTTTACATTCCCACCAGCAGTGTATGAGGGTTCCTTTTTCTCCACAGCCTCTCCAGCATTTGTTATCCCTTGTCTAGTTGACTATAACCATTCTATAAGGTCTGAGATAATATCTCATTGTGGTTTTTATTTGCATCTCCCTAGTTGCTAGTGAAGTTGAGCATTTTTTCATATATCTGTTGGCCATATGTATGTCTACATGAGAGAAGTGTCTGTTAATGACATCTGCCCATTTTTTAATTGGATTGTTTGTTTTTTTCTTGTTGAGTTGTACAAGTTCATTGTATATTTTTTATACTAACCCCTTATCAGAGGCATTGTTTGCAAATATTTTCTCCCATTTGGTTGGTTGCCTCTTTGCTTTGTTGATGGTTTCCTTTGCAGTGCAGAAGCCTTTTAGCTTCACAAAGTCCCATTCATTTATTTGTGCTTTTACTTTCCTTGCCATTGAGGTCAGATTCATAAAGTCCTCCCTGAATCCCAGGTCTATAAGTTTAGTGCCAATGTTTTCATCTATGCAATTTATTGTTTCCTTTCTAATTTGGAGGTCTTTTTTTTTAATATTTTTTTTATATATATTTTTTTTGACAGAGAGAGAGAGAGAGATACAGAGACAGAGACAGAGAGAGAACTGAACTGGGGTAGCTCCCAGTACAGCACATGGTTCCACACGGGCTGGGGCCAGGATTCGATTCCTGGTCCCCGGCGCTGCAAAGTGAGTGCTTAACCCACTGAGCCATCCCGGCTTCCCCTTATTTGGAGGTCTTTAATCCATTTTGAATTAATTTTGGTATATGGTGAGAGATCACAGTTCACATTCAGCCTTCTGCATGTGATTTTCTAATTTTCCCAGGACCATTTACTGAAGAGGCTTTCTTTTCCCCACTGTATATTTTTTGCTCCTTTGTCAAAATTAATCTGTCCATATATTTGTGGAATTATTTCTCGGTTTTCAATTCTATTCCATTGGTCCATGTGTCTGTTTTTCTGCCAGTAACAAGCTGTTTCGATTACTGAGACTTTGTAGTACAGATAAAAGTCATGCAATGAGATGCTCACGGCTTTATCCTTTTTTCTTAGGATAGCTTTTGCGATTCATGGCCTTTTGTGGTTCCATACAAATTTGATGATTTTTTAAATCTATTTCTTGAAAGAATGACTGTGGGATTTCGATGGGAATGGCATTGAATCTGTATATTGCTTTGGGGAGTATGGCCATTTTAACTATGTTGATTCTTCCAATCCATGAACATGGAATGTCTTTCCATTTCTTTGTATCCTCTTTAATTTCTTTTCAGAGTGTCTTATAGTTTTCAGTTATAAGTCCTTCATGTTCTTTGTTAGATTTATTCCTAGGTATTTCATTTTTTTTTTGTTTGTTTGTTTGCAATGACAAAGGGAATGGATCTTCTCATCTCTTTCTGAAGTTTCATTGTTGGTATACAAAAATGCAGTTGATTTTGGGACATTGATTTTGTAGCTTGCGACTTTAATGTATTTGTCTCTTATTTGTAATAGATTTCTGATAGAGTCTTTAGAGCAGGGATTCCCAACCCCATGCCCGCAGGCCCCAGGGCGCCCGCAGCCCGATTTGTGTGCGCCCACCATTATTTGACTGCATCAGAAGTTTTTCATAAGCACTAAGTAAAACTATAATTTATTTTTATACATTTGCTAGGATTTTAAAATATTGTTTGAGTATCTACACAGGTTTATTATATTTGTTGGTATGTTTGCGATATCGTGTATATAAGTTTTTCCCTAGCTTTCGCCTTTATACATGTCGCGTCTTGTTTAGCCGCTGCGCTCTTTAAACTCTCCTCCCCCCAACCGGGAG
>PVKE010018648.1:0-29306 GCA_004027555.1 Craseonycteris thonglongyai
TATAATTCTTTTTTTTTTTTTAAGAAATAGATTTTTTTAAATTGTTTTTGACAGAGAGAGAGAGAGATACAGAGACAGAGAGAGAACCAAACTGGGGGCACTCCCCAGTTCAGCACATGGGTCCGCACGGGCCGGTGCCGGGATTCGATCCCAGGTCCCTGGCGCTGCAAAGTGAGCGCTTAACCCACTGAGCCATCCCAGCTTCCCCAATATAATTTGTTATTGCCTTTTCTGTGTATATTTATATTTTAATTTAAAAATAGCAGCATTGTTAGTCATTTCAAAACAAACAAACAAGCTAAACAGCCAAATGCCCATCAACAAGAGAATTCATGCATTGTGGTGTATTAGCAGAATGGAGTATTATACAGCATGCAAACTTTTCATTATAAAAGCATATAACTGGGATGCCAGGATAGCTCAGCAGGTTGAGCGCTTGCCTTGCAACCATGAGGTGCAGGGATTAAATCCTGGCCCCAGCCCATGCAAACCCATATGCTGAACTGTGACACAACTGGTAACCACCAGGATGGCAGTTAATGTTCTCACCTCCCCTGCGGGAGGCCCCCAGTTTGGTCCCACCATGAGCGACCCCACATCCACCTGTGTGGAATAAAACCATGTCACAACTAATGATGTACAACCATGGAGACTGCTCTGGGCCCGTGCCCTTCTCTCTCTCTCTCTCTCTCTCTCTCTCTCTCTCTCTCTCTCTCTCTCTCTCTCTCTCCCTCTCCCTCTCTTTCTCTCAAACATTAAAAAATAAATCTAAAAAAAAGCATATAAGTACATCTAAGACTTTTAGCAGTATAATGTTGAGTGAGAAAAAATCAAGCACAGATGATGACATAAGCACAATGTTCTTTTTATAAACTATATATATATATATATGAGATAAAGCTAAAAAATAAGCAAGAGAATGATGAAGACAATATTTAGAATGGTGAATACCTTTGGTGGAGGCAGCAGATATGAGGGGGTATCCCTCCTTAGTAAGACTCTAATTCTTGGGTGGTAGTGGGTTTTAGTGAGTACTGGATATATTCATTTTACTTAATTTAATACCTTAAATTATTTCTTTCTTTTTTATTTTTAATTTTTTTTATATTTATAGAGAGTAATTATTTTATCTTCAGTGCATATTTATTTTTATTTTATTTTATTTTTGACAGAAAGAGAGAGAGATACAGAGACAGAGACAGCTAGAGAACTGAACTGTGGGAACTCCCCAGTTCAGCGTGTGGGTCCGCCTGGGCCAGAGCCGGGATTCGATCCTCGGTCCTCGGGGCTTCAAAGAGAGTGCTTAACCCGCCGAGCCGTCCCGGCTTTCCCAAATTATTTCTGCATTTAAATGTTTATACCACACATAAAGAAAACCACATAAAACAAGTGTAAAGCGTCACATTACTGTAAGGTGAACACTTTTGTAGCCACCAAGGTCAAGAAGTAGAACTGCACCAGTCTCTCCTGAAACTCTTCACTCGCCCCAGCTCTTTCCCAGAATGCTCCCCATAGTTCTATCCTATCTGCCCCTTTTTTCCATAAGAGAAATTACTAAAAGTTACTTTTAAAAATTTTAGTAAGCAATGATTTTTGTTTTTTATAGCTTCCTTATCAGCAAATAGAGATATCCCTCATTTTTAAATGGCTTTCATGCTGTTACTGATTTAACCAGTCTGCTATTGACAAACATTACAGTTATTTTAATTTTTTCTGGATTAATACCTGAAAGAAATGTGTAGCTCCTTAATACTGTGCTGAATATTGATTCTGAGCAAACTTAAGTAAACCATTAATCATGAATTCTTTCCCAACTTGTATGTTCTGTGAATGTTCTAGTATGTTATCTATAAAATAGCTTAAAGTTTGAAGTAAATTATTAACAAATTAAGTAAATTCATTTTTATATTATTTTAAACTATTTATTTTTAAGTTGATATACAGTAAAATTAATTTTTTTATAAAATGTCTACAAGTTTTGAAAAATACAGTCAGATAACCATGACCACCATCAAGATCTAGAACAGTTCCATCATTTACCAAACAAACACCTCCTAGCTCTTAAGCCAAGACACCCACTATATTATCTGTCTCATAGTTTTAACTTTCTCAGAATGTCATGTAAGTGGGATTATTTATTAGAGACTTTATTTTCTGGCTTCTTTCACATAGTATAATGCATTTGAGAATCATCCATATTACATATATCGATAGTTCATTACTGCTTCTGGTTGAGTCATATTTCACTGTACTTGTACATACCACATTCTATTTATTCAATCTCCAGTGTAGGGACTTTTTGGTTATTTCTTATTTTGGGCAATACAAATGAAGTTGCTATAAACATTTATAAATAAGTGCTTGTAGGAACATCAGTTTGCTTCTCACTTGGATAAATACATAGCAGTGGTATTGCTGGGTCATAGGGGTAAGTCTGACAATTAAGTTCACAAACTTATCCTAGAAAAAGTGCTACATACCTCATTGTTGAATATAGATATGGTCACCTTCGAAGTACTCCCCTTGGGAAGCTATGCCCCAATGTCAACACCCAGTACACTCTTCAAAGCAATTTTTGAACTCTTTTCTGGAATGGCCATCAGAGCCATTATTATATTACCCTTGATGTCCTGAATGTCATCAAAATATCTTCCTTTCAATATTTTCTTTATCTTTGGGTAAAGAAAAAAGTCACTGGGGGCCAGATCTGGTGAGTAAGGAGAGTGTTCCAATACAGTTATTTGTTTACTGACTAAAAACTCCATCACAGACAGTGCCATATGAGCTGGTGCATTGTCATGATGCAAGAGCCATGAGTTGTTGGTGAAAACTTCAAGTCATTTTCATCTTTTTCATGCAGACTTTTCAGCACTTTCAAATAGTCAACTAGGTTGACTGTTCAGTTGGTACAAATTCATAATGAACAATCCCTCTGATATTAAAAAAAAAAAAAAAAGGTTAGCAACATCGTTTTGACTCTTGATTTGAACTGACAGAAGTTTTTTTGGTCATGGAGAATTGGCTGACTCCATTGTGCACTTGGACATTTTGTTTTAGGGTCGTATTGGTACATCCCTGTTTCATCACCAGTGATAACACAGCCCAAAACATCTTCTTGCCTCTCCAAAGGGTCTTAGCTAACTGCGACTCTCCTTTGATTTTGTTCATTGGTGAGCTCCTTTTGGACCATTTTTGCACACACCTTTCTCATGCCAAGATTTTCAGTAAAGATTTTCCTAACCGTTTATCAATGTTTACTTGGTCTGCTATGTTCCTCAGTCAGCTGATGATTTTGACACACAATTGGACAAATTTTTCAATGTTTTCATCAGTTCTGCTCATTACTGGCTATCCTGACCTCTCTTCATCTGTGACGCTTTCTCTCCCCTCAGAAAAGTGCATAATTCATTTGTACACTGCCATTTTTCTTCATAGCATTATTGCCATCAACTGGGATTAACATGTTCCTGATTTCACTTCCACTCTTGCCAAGTTTAACAAGAAATTTAATGTCTATTTGTTGCTCTAAATCAAGCTCCAACAGTCTTGTGACAGTTCACAAAAGTATGCAACAACCACTCCGCAAGACACCACCACAAATTGACGTGAACAAAGCTGTGAGACACTGATATCCCAAGGTTATGAAACTTTACTGAGTTGTTTGTATAATGCTGCCAACATAAATAAGCACATGGTGGCAAGTTTGCAAACTATTTAACTTTATAAGAAATCATTAAACATTTCCAGTGTCTATACCATGTTTGCATTCCTATCAACAAAGTATAAGTTGCAATTGTTCTACATCCTTGCCAGCACTTGGTATTGATGTTGTTTTCTTTCTTTTTTCTTTTTTTTAAGCATTCTAAAAGTGTATAAGTAGCCCACTTGATTTTAATTTGCATTTCTCTAATATCTAGTGATAACAAGCATATTTTTATTTCTCTTCTTTGTAATTTTCTTTTTTTTTATTTATTGTTAAATTTAATGGGGTGACATTGGTTGGTAACAATTAGATAGTTTCCCGATGTACAAGTCCACATCACATCACCCATGCATCGCATTATGTGCCCACCTCCCAGAATCAGGTCCCCCTCCACCACCATATATCTGGTGCCCACTCCCACCTCTCCCCACAACTCTCCCTCCCCCCTCCGTCCCCCTCTCCAGGTAACCACCAAACTATTGAGTGTGTTCATAATGAACAAACATATTTTCACATGTCAATTGGCCATCCATATATCTTCTTTGGTGAAGTGTGTATTCAAATAAATTGACCAGTTTTAATTGGGTTGTTTATTTATTTATTTATTTTTAAGATTTATTTTATTGTTTTTGACAGAGACAGAGAGAGATAGAGAGAAGGGGGAGGGCCCAGAGCAGTCTCCATAGTTGAACTTCCTCAGTTTTCAACATGGTTTCATTCTACACAAATGGACGGGGGCCTCACAGGGTGGGCACTGGGCTGGGGGCCTCCTGCCTGGGAGACACAACCCCTCAAGCCAGGGGCCAAACCGGGGGGTGGGGACCAAACTGGGGGCCTCCCGCATGGGAAGCACTCCCCAGTTCAGCATATAGGTTCACACGGGCCGGAGCCGGAATTTGATCCTCAGTCCCAAGGGCTACAAAGTGAGCACTTAACCCACTGAGCCATCCGGGCTTCCTCTGTTTATTTTCTTATTATTAAATTTTGAGAGTTCTTTATAATTTTGGATATAAGCCCTTTATCAACTATACAATATGCAAATATTTTCTTTCAATCTCTGGCTCATCTTTTCATCTTTTAATGATGTCTTTTGCAGAGCAAAGATTTTAATTTGATGTTTAATTTATCAATTTTTTCTTTTGTGGAATGTGCTTTGGTGTCATATCCTTTTTTTCTCTAAAAATACTTCTTTTATTGTTAAATTTATTGGGGTTGGTGTCATATCTAAAAACTGTTTGTTTAACCCAAGCTCCAAAAATATTTCTCCTATCTCCTTCTAAATGTTTTATAATTATACCCTTTACATTTAGGTTTAGAATTCATCTTGGGTTATTTTTTTATACACGAGGTAAAATACAGGTTGAGGCTTTTTCTTTCTTTTCTTTTTTTTTTTTTTCCAGTATATGGACATCCCCTTGCTTCAGTCCCAGTTGTTCAAAAAACTAACTTTCTGGGGATTCTGGGATAGCTCAGCAGGTTGACCGTTTGCCTTGAAACCTCAAGGTCCAGGGATCAAATCCCAGCCTCAGCCCGTGTAAACCCATATGCTGAACTGGGGTACGCCTCCCATGCAGGAGGCCCCCAGTTCAGTTCCTGCCCCACGCAGCCCCACATCCACCTGTGTGGAAAGAAACTATGTTGAAACTAATGATATACAACTATGGAGACTGCTCTGGGCCCTCCCCCTTTCTTTCTGTGTCTCTCTCAAACAATAGAAGAAATCTTTATTTAAAAAAAAAAATGGGGGGCGGCGTAAGCCGGGATGGCTCAGTGGGTTAAGCGCTCACTTTGCAGCCCCGGGGACCAAGGATCGAATCCCGGCCTCGGCCTGTGCGGACCCATATGCTGAACTGGGGAGTGCCCCCAGTTCAGTTCTCTCTCTGTCTCTGTCAAAAACAATAAAAAATATATATTTAAAATAAATAAATAAAAAGATTTGTATTCATGATTCTTTCATTTTGACTTATTTCACTTAACAATATGTCAGTAGTTGAGTGGGGGTGCGGAGGTGAGGGGGGAGTGCTAGGGGGACATGGGGAGGCGACAAAAAAGAATGAGATTGAATTACTGTCATTAAAATGAACTCAAAATTAATTTAAAAATTAAAAAAAAAAAACTAACCTTTTTTCCATTGAATTGCTTTTTCACCTTTGTCAAAAAATCAATTGGTCATATTTGTGTGGGTCTGTTTCTGGATTCTTCATTCTGTTCTATTGATCTATGTGTCTATTCTTCTACATACATCACACTTCTTTATTCTTGTAGCATTATAGTTCACTTTTTTCTTATGGTTTTTCAAAACCTAATACTATCTTGTAACCCAGATACACAAGGAGAAATATTTACTTTTGTATTTTGTCATGTCTTAGAGGAAAGAATAAATACCCTTTTCATTGATATTTTCTTCTTTATTCATCCTCCAAAGATGGATCCAAACCAGGGGGCACAAGACCATGGTGATGCTTGAGGTCACTCTGGGGCAGGAACCACACCGTCGGTCACTCCACTTACCGTAACTTCAGCCTCCAAAATTACTTTCTGCTGAACCCTGGGGTATACAAAGCAGCATCAGGTTGGGGAAAAGAATTTCTAGGAGATCAGATGTCTCCATCCAGTGTTCCTACAAAGAGGAGTGCATGGATCAGGTGCCCAGAGCAGGCTTCAACCTTAAACAAGAAACTAGTTTTTTGAAAACTATCTGTGTAAAGCAACCTCCTAACCTTTCAAGTACATTGGATAGGAAGTCTGAACAAACTTAAAGTTCTGTTGTTAAATGGAAAAAACAACAACATATAAAATTAGTTTAAAGAGGAAGCTATCTTGGGAGGCAATGCAAATGATTTATTTTGTGTTTCCTGGAGATGTGTCAGGTGCTGACTCTAATTGATGCCTGCTTGCAAATAAAAATTCAAAGTTACCCAGATAACTTTCAAAAGGCTCCAGCATTATATGTGTACCCTAATCTTATGTATGCTTAACTGGGTTACATACTCATAGATTCTTATATTTTGATGAATTGTATATGCTTAGTAGACCAATATAATATTAAACTATATATATATTATATAAAAATTTTAAAGGCTCTGGCTGCCTTAATTTGTCTAAAATACCTGTGTGTATAAATTTTCCACACCCTGGCAAAGTCCTTTACCCTTTAATTTAAACAAGGAGCTCAAATGAATTGGAAAAACCTGTTTTGTCAGCTTAATTTTGCAATCATGGAAACTTTCCAATTCCCTCCTTTGTCTGAAAATTTCAGAAATTCAGTGCTAGGAAGAAGTTTACTTTACTAACCATGTGGCCTATAAAATAAAAAATAAATGCCTTTTCCTTAGCACAGACCTGGAAAGTCTATCTCATTCACAGATGTAGAGTATACATGCCAATGGATAGATAAAAGATAGTCTTATCTCCAGTGTTCACAGAAGACGAGGCTTTCAAGACAGATATAAAACTGAATTTCAAGTTTTAATCTTGGGCAAATTGTATCACTTCTGTAAGCCTCAGTTTTTCCATCTGCAAAATAGTGATAGTAACTCCTACTTTGCAGAGTTTCAGGAACATTAAATGAGATCATGATGTAAAAGTTAGCCTAGTGTCTGCCTCGCTGTGTTTAATGAATGCTAACTTTTACTCTACTTCCCATTAACTGTCCAAATACAGACAAATGTTACAACAGCTTCTCAAATGTTAATGTGCACATGAATCATCCCAAAGATGTTAAGATGCAGATTCTACTTCTTTAGGTCTAGGGCAGGGCCTGATATACTGCATTCCTAACTAGCTCCGAGGTGAAGCTGAGAACAACACTTTCAGTGGCAGGATGATGAAAGATGTTGCAAGAGCATGTGTTTTATTTGTCGAACCAATGGTTCTCAATGTTCTCTGCACACTAGAAGCTCTGGGAAAAATTTTTTTAATTGATGCTCACAAAAGAATTAGAGTTTAATTTTAAAGAATCCTAAGGCATTAGTATGTTTAAAAGCCTCCCCAAATAACAATTAATTTTCTAGTTATTCTGAGTTACTCAAGCAAGGTACATGATTTATGTTTCCTAATTGCTCTTTTCTCTTTTGAACATTAGCTGAAAAATGTCACCTGTCTGAGAAGTAGCAGACTTTATGCCTACAACTCCTGTACACACATACTGTGTACAAGGCAGGGGGCAAGGAGGACAGCAAGCAGAAAATGGATTTTTAGCAAAGGCCCAGACAGTAAAGAGGGGAGTTTTGCTGTATGCTATGGGAAGTTCCAGAGGAAGTTACAGGCGTTGCTTCTCATGAGAAGAAAACCTATGTATGATAAATAAATTTGTTAAATAAATTCAGTAGAGACACACCCCAAATCCTCTAATTCTTACTGTATCCCAGACTCAGCAACTAATCTTCCTTGCAAGCCCCATTTCTCTTCCCTGTTTCCTGTTCTATAATGTGTAATAAAATAAGAGAAGGAAGTTCTACTATAAGGAAAGTAAAAGTAGTATAAATTCCTGGACCTGGAACATAGAAGATGGTTAAAACATGTTTGATCATTGAATAAAGAAATATTATTCTTCAAGGCAGAGAAGACTTGGTATTAGGTGAGACTCATTATTATAAAGTAGGCTGACCAGACATTCCTTTTTAAATGGGACAGAAAACAACGGTACGGTCTCGTTTCACATGGAACAGTCAGCCTATTGGCACCTTGAATTTAGCCCAGTGCTGACCATATGTACCATTTGAAATGGGACAGTACTGTTTTTTTCTGAGCTGTTTAAAATAGGGTGACTCGGGGAAGCCAGGATGGCTCAGTGGGTTAAGCACTCACTTTGCACCGCCGGGGACCGAGGATCGAGTCTGCCATGGCCCGTGCAGACCCATGTGCTAGGCTGGGGAGTTCCCCCAGTTCAGTTCTCTCTCTGTCTCTGTATCTGTATCTCTCTCTGTCAAAAGATAAATAAATATTAAAATGAGATGTCTGGTCACCTACTTAAAGACACTTAATAACTCAAATATTTGAAGACGATTCCCACCATAAAGAGATCTACCTTTAAATTAAGAGGGTCCCATTATAGAGACTCAGTGAGAATTATTGTAAGTGTTCTACAAAATAAAATCACATAAGAAATTCAAAAGCTCATCTCTTTTCATGTATACCATTCCAAAGTCTTCTCAACTTGGCCAAGCAAATGCAGGTGTGATTAGCATTGTTTTACACAGAAGCACTTGTTAGTTATAGCCCTGCCCCCACTGCCATCCTGCACAAAAGAATGCTGGGTAGAGGTAACTGCTTTTTGTACCATCGATCTCTGTTAGAAGGCATATCCATATTCTAGTCATGGTTAAAACAGGGGATGGAGGCAAGATTAATTTGTCAGTGGTTGTTGATGAATTGTGCAATCTTGGGCAAGTTGCGCTTTGATGAGAGAGAAACAGAAGTGAATATGGTTAGGCTCATCCTTTCTTTCTTCCTCTCCTCCTTTCTGTCGTTCATTTGCCAAGGCCTTAACTGGAACTTAGTAAGTGCTAGGCACTGAAGGTATCAAAATAAACTCAACCAGCCATTGCCTTCAAAGATTTGTAAAATAGTAGCAGGAAAACCTTGAGTCAGATGAGAATTGCAATGCAAATTATTTAAGCAACAGAAAACCCCCAAATTAACTTACACTGGGAAATCTATTGCCTAGGGTTGTCAGGGAATGAACTTTCCTGGTTAATAAAATATTGTGGCTAATAAAGGTAGTCTGGCACTCTCTATATACATTACCCCTTACCCAAGAATTAGAAAATGGTACGAAAGAAAGAAACAATATTTGATGGCTACCCACAATCTACCAAAATAAGCTACTTCATATGTACCATTTTTCTTGGTTTTTACCACAATCCTGAGAAGTAGATATTAACCTTGTACCTTTACAAATAAAGAGGCTGTTATCATAGAGGTTAAATAATATGATCAAGATCAAAAGGCTCATAACCCCAATAGTCAGAATTTGAACCCAGGGTCATCTGTCACCAAATATAATGCTCTTTCCATACCATGTTTATATGGAAATAACTCCTCAAATAGCATATGATTAGAAGCCTCCCCAAATATTTATTGAATGATTGATTTTACTGATGAATGAATGAAGCAAACTCTACTGAACGTAGTTTGATCCAACCTTCTGTCATGATTCAGAAGCTACTTCAAGATCTTGCTTTACCTCAGTCACAATGAATATCCATTCATTAATGATGCACAATTTGTAGTCTCTCACTTTATTCTTGCATACTCTATCTTCATTAGTTTTGCCATGTTTGACTACATATTATGCTATTGTTTTTGTAACATTTTTTAAAGCAACTCAGCTTTTTATTTTTAACAAAATACTATACTGTGTGCTAAATGAAAAACCAGTATCACTGGTACTGGTGAACAAATGATATGAACAAAAATAAATGCAATGAAAGTGAGGTGCTGGGAGCTTCCCATTTTATTAAAAGCAAAATATCCATTGCTATTGGTATGAAAGTCTGGCTACAAATTATATGTAATTTGAAGACTTGGAATAGAATTGAAGAGAAAATAAATTCCTCTCTAAATCATCCAACTCCTTATAGAACTTGATTCTGCCCTATCTAAAATCATTTTGTATACTTCTAGTGGAATGTGCCTTACATTTGGGGAAAGAGTGCTTCCGTGGATTATAAGACTACGGATTTTGAAGGCAAATAGCTGACTAGCTCTGAATTTTAACTTTACTATGTGTATGTCCTGGAGCAAACCTCTTTGAGCCAGTTTCCTCAACTATAACACAGTAACGATAATACATATTTCATGGTCATATTTCAGGATTAAGTGATATAGTTATAAGGAGCTTAGCACAGTGCCTGGCATCCAGTAGGTATGCAGTTAATACTAGTTCAATTCTTTCTTTCCCCTTGTTGATAGAAAAGAAGCTTCTATGGTGGGCTTGTATGATGTAGTGGTTAAGAGCAATTGGGATTTAGCAACACCTGGGTCTGTCCCTGGCTGTGCAGTCTTAGGCGAGTGGATTCACCTTTCTGTGTCTCGGTTTCATTTTCTAAAAAAGAAGGTGGTTCTACTTCACTGGTTTCTTGGAAAGACTAACTGAGATAGTGTGTTAGCAGAAGCTAACACAGCACAAACTCAACATGTGATCGTTATTATTACTATCACTGGTGAGAGGAAGTAGTATTTTGCAGGGAATGATGTGATTTGATCCATATGAAGAAAATGGGCCTGGATAATAGGTGGCAGGAGGGCAATCAGCTACTCAGATGGGAAGTGTTGAAAAGGAAGAACCACCTCAGAACAGTGGATCAAGAATTCCACTTCTGTCCAGATTGGATGGGGAAAGGAGAAAGAGGAGCGCGAGGGAATGCCCAGATAATAATAGGCAGTTCTGCACAGAACTGAAATGTGAAGGCAGACAATGGGAGAATATCTTGTTTTCTATTCAGCTTTATTCACAGTGACAGCCCCTAAGAAACTGTACACAGTAGACTATGGCAGCAATGTGACCCTGGAGTGTGATTTTGACACTGGAGGCCATGTGGAATTTGAACATGTCAGAGCCAGTTTGCAAAAGGTGGAAAATGATACATCCTTGCACAGTGCCACTGTGCAGCAGCTGCCTCTGGGGAAGGCCTTATTCCACATCTCCCGAGTCCAAGTGAGGGATGCAGGGCAGTACCGCTGCGTGATCATCTATGGGAGCGCCTGGGACTACAAGTACCTGACTCTGAAAGTCAAAGGTGAGTAGTTTCGAGGACTGGAATCTGTGGACGCATCTCTCTAACACAGGACCAAAAGTAAACTCAAGCAAAAGCTGGGAGAATGGTTATAAAAAGAGCTATTTCAAAGAAAGCACCTGTTCAGAAATATTTTTTGACATCTGAATGTAAACCAGCTGAGGTAAGAGTAAGTAGGGGTAGGAGGTGCAGGGATAAATGAATAGAGGAAGCCAGGAAATGAGTCCTTCAAAGGTGAGAGGGTACCAAGATAGGTTGTGCCTATTTCACAGTTCTCACAAGGAACAATGCAAACTTGATTAAGCTACTCTTAGATAGCTTGTTTTTCCAGTCCAGAGTTTTTTAAATCATGGTTTGCCAGCCACTAATGGATTAAAATGTCATTTTAGTGAATAGTAACCAGGTAGGTGTTTTATTTCCAATAAAATGAATGAACAATGGGGAATCCCAGATGGCTAAATGGCTTAAGCACTTGCTTTGCAGCCCCGGGGTCCAAGGATCAAGTCCCAGACCTCGACCATGGGGACCCATATGCTGAATTGGGGTGAGCTTCCCATGTGAGAGGCCCCCATTTTGGTCCTTGCTGGGGTGTGCTTCCCATGTGGGAGGACCCTCCCACCTGTGTGGAATGAAACCATGTCAAAAACTGATGATGTACAACTATGAAGACTGCTCTGGACCCTCCCCCTTCTCTCTGTCTCTCTGTCTCTGTCTCTCCCTCTGTCAAAAGCAAGAAAAAAAATGAATGAACAAAATGAATAATGGATATATGATAGGATGGGATAGGATAAGATAGGATTGGATCTATCAGAGGGCATCAAGCAGTAGGGCTGAGTGTTGTTTTGTGAAACTCTTGTTTCAGAAGGGGTGTGTGTGGTGACTCACGGTGTAAAATAGTTTTTCTCATTCTGTGTCAGTGTAAAAAGTTAGTCCAAACCTTGTCTACTGCAGATGAAGCAGTGGGAGTCCAGAGAGGAAGTGGTTGGCCTGCAGGAGTCCGGTTAAGTCAATAGCTGCCCCATTCTTGTGGGTTCCGTGCTCTCTCCACAACATAAAGCCAAGAACCTACATCTGAAGAGAATCTTCAAGTTTTTATTTGTTCTAGGAAAGGTTGTTTTTGGATAGACATATAACAACTATAAAAGAGTGGAGTTGACTTTGTTCATTGGCTTGTGTTTTTCAGCCTTCCTTGATGGTTAAACTCTCCGTTTTTCTCTGCCTCCTCCTGATCTCCCCTTAGGCCTCTCTGTTCTGTCTTCGGAGGGTCAGTGAATTTTTACCCCTAAAATCAGTCAATGACCTTGGTAGCAATGGTGTGACTTTATGATCTGGTACAAAGAAGGACAAACTAAAAGGTTTAGACATGAGGGTGAATGTTGTTTTCACCTTGAACAGGTTTTCACCTTTTATAATCTTACATACGATTATTATAAAAATTGAAAGAGATAATGAACATAAAGAATGGAGCATGGTGCCTCGCATATGATACGGTGAGTGTCCAGAGGTGTGATTCAAAGATCCTCAATTAGTATAGGGACAATGACCTCCTCATACTTCAACTATCCATAAGTCATCAGGAAAGCTTCTATCTTGAATGCATTTACTACATCCAGGTATCAACTGGGAAGAACTCCAAAACATTGGTGTTAGTCTTTCAAATAACTGGAGAAAAGAGGGCTTTACATTCTCACGATCCCCTCATGTACTCTGGTATCTGCACCCCTAAATCACTGCCTTCATGTTTGTTGATTTCTATTTGAATGCTGTAACACAGCTAGGGTCTTGGGGCGATTTGGGGCCAGTCATCCACTTTTTCTCCACAGCAGGGGGCTGCTGCTCGTTCCTGGGAAGGCACTCTGCTTCCTCACCTAGACCAGGGACAGCTCAGACGTGGAGCAGATGGAGTCCTTACATCTTAATGAACTGATTCCTTACATTGTTAATGGTCTTCAAACTACATGGGTCACATGGGAATCACAAAGACTTTCTAAGAAATGCATGAGCACAGGGAGTTTCAGGAAATGAGGTCTGAGATCTTTGTCTTCCCCAGGTATCTTTTCCCCAAAATGAGCATGCCTGAGAATGCGCCTTTCAGGCAAGGCTCTTGGGGTCCCCCTAGAACACTTCCTCTTTTCTTATTGCTTTCTCCCACCTCCTAAGAAGCCTACCTGTCACCCATCATGAATATAGTGCATTGCTTTGCAGTGTAAAAACCTCAATAGCCCTAAACAAGAGTGATTTGAAATATTGATAACCTATCAAACTATAATGACCAACACATCCTTTTGCAAATCTGGTGGTATCAAATTCTCTGTTTTCAACAAAATTGAAGGAGGCCCTAGTAGTTAATAGCTGATAGTAAAAGATGAAGTAATTTTTACCATATAAATCATAAAACTTTCAAAGAATGAAATGACATTACTATAACAAAACTGCTTTCATCCCTACAAACTTACTCATATGATTTCTTAGCCCTTCCATCGATAAAAAATGAAAAATAAAATAGAATTGGCGCTAAACTGTCTCATTTCAACTATAAAACACATGCATCCCAAGATACATGAACATACTGCAAAAGAGAGCCCCATCCATCCTATTAAAGACATATTTCCAGTAAACTATTACCTTTTATGTTCAATAATTATCTATAATCATAATATTTTACATTTTGATTTTACATATGCTAAGAATAATGAAAATTAGATTTAATGCAGAAGAAAACTTTGAACAATTAGGGGATGCCAAGATGGCTCAGCAGGTTAAGTGCTTGCTTTGCAGCTGAGGGGTCCAAGGATCAAGTCCTGGTCTGGCCCCTGCAGAGACCTATATGCTGAACTGGGGTGTGCTTCCCTTGTGGGAGGTCACCCAGTTCGGTTCCTACCTGTGGCATGCATCCCATCCCGGGGCATGCTTCCCAAGCAGAAGGTCCCTGGACCGGTTTCCACCCTGCATGGCCACACATCCACCTGTGTGGAACGAAACTATGTCAAAAACTGATGATGTACAGCTGTGGAGACCGCTTTAGGCCCTCCTCCTTCACTCTGTCCCTGTCTCTCTCTCTCTGTTTCTCTCTCTGTCAAACAATTAAAATAAATCTTTTTATATATAGCACCTTCTTTATAAAATAGGTTTTCCTGAGCAATAGTTTGTATTAAATACAGTGAAAAGAGAACTAATTTCAAAAGCACAAGAAAAAAAAGTAGGTGGAATGGCTAGAGAGTCTAGAAGAGATGGTAACAAGAGGCTGCAGTTTCCGAAAAGCCAGGTTGCAGCTACAAGACTGAGCAATTTGAGGAAGGGCAGGGAGCACGGCTGGAGAAAAGAACACAGTGACTCTGAGAGGCCCAGAGAGGCCAGGAATTGAGACCACGTGTTGAGAACTAGCCCATGCAAAGGATCCCCAACAGACACAAAGCAAGTACTGAGAATAGAAGGGCCACAAAGTCTTCGTGTCTTGAGAAGTGACATCCAAATTCTCACTCTATCCAGGGCCATGTGTTTTAATTCAGATATTGAAGGGGGTTATGTGGGAGGCTTTCTGGTTTGTTTTGTTGTGCTGCTTTTGCTTTTTATGCTCAGGGATGGTTTTTATTTACAGAAGTGGCTATTCAGTTTTCTTTGGTCTTCAAAAACATTTAACTGATTACTTTTATAATTATAAAAACTTAGTTCATTTTTAAGCTTTTAAGCTTAGTTTACTTATTCTATTTCTAGATCTAGCAAATTCTCAGACTATTTTAAAGGTCATTCAGTGATGTCTAGACTTATTTATTAAAAAATGTTAAAATTTTTCTTATATTTTTCAGTTTTCTGACTACAATTTTCTAACTACTCAATACTTATAAAGCTAATAAATTCTATTTATTTTTAAAAAAAGGGAGGGGTGAAGCTGGAATGGCTCAACAGGTTAAGCGCTCACTTTGCAGCCCCGGAGACCAGGGAGCAATCCTAGCTCCAGCCCAGGTGGACCCATATGCTGAACTGGGGTGTGTGCCCCCAGTTCAGTTCTTGCCGGGGCCTATGCAGGAGGCTCCCAGCCCAGTTCCTGCCCTGCGCAGCCCTGTGCCCACCTGTGGAGTGAAACTATATGGAAAACTAATGCTGTCAACTATGGAGACTGCTCTGGGCCCTCCCCCTTCTCTCTGTCTCTCTCTGTCTCTGTCTCTGTCTCTGTCTCTCTCTCTCTCTCTCTCTCTGTCAAAAACCAATAAAAAGAAAAAAAGGAAAAAGATGGGGAAGCCAGGATGGCTCAGTGGCTTAGGCGCTCACTTTGCAGCCCTGGGGGCCAAGGATCGAGTCCCAGCCCTGGCTGTGCGGACCCACATACTGAACTGGGGACCCAGTTCAGTTCTCACCCGGGCCTTGCCCCTGCTCAGTTCCTGCCCTGTGCAGCCCCGCCCACCTGTGGAATGAAACTATGTGGAAAAACCAATGATGTACAATTATGGAGACTGTTCTGGGCCCTCCCCCTTCTCTCTGTCTCTATCTCTCTCTCTCTCTCTCTCAAAAACAATAAAAACAAATTTTTAAAAAGGAAAAAGAAAAAGAGAATAGAAGGGCCAAACCCGCCTGAAGGTCTGGGCCCAGCATGAGAATGAAGAATGAGAATGAGGATGGAAGAGAGCCACCCCCGGGAATGAGCTGAGGCTGACAAACATACTTTAACCCAACAAAAAGGACCTAGACAGAGAGTGCAGCTTGAGCAAGTAGCAGAAGGAGGCAGCATGGCTTCTATTCTTTCTTGCAAGAGAAATTATTTTTACCCTAAAAAGTGGAAGACAAAGGGTATAAGGAGAAAACAGCCTGAGAGAAGCAATGTGATAGTGAAAAGATGATTGTACATTTAGCCTCTAGGTCCAAAAAAAGCACTTGCTACAAGAAATTACTAGTGGGTCTAAATTTCTGATCTCAATATCTTTTCTCCATTGGGAAAATAGAAGAGAATAAAGAAAGATGGAGTTCAGAAAACAATGTCTAAATGTTAAAGTGGGGAAAAGCTTCTGGGAATTATAAACTGTCTAACCTGATACTGTATACCTCTCTAAGCCATTTAACAGTGAATTGAGAACAATCCTAAAGTATTTATATCAGTTTTTATTAGAAAACTGCCTGTATTCACTAAGACCAAGGCCAGTATAACAACATTTTTTTAAGTTATTTGTCATTATGGTAAAGCAGATGATGCTGTGTATAGCTTATCATTATTTCAGAAATGCTAGAGTTGTCAGTAATATCTGGATCATACAGTAAGAGACAACCAAGAAAACAGAAACCATTTAAACCAGTAGAAATTTAAATTGTGAAATAGTAAATCTGTTGATGCCACAGACTGAGAAGCCAACCTGGGAACAGGGATGCAAGTCAGCAATTAGCAATATTGGGAAGCTGCTACCATCACTATGCTATAGGAAAAGGGGGAAGGCAGGGTTAATGGAACCCAGGGGCCAGTCACATGATGACACTGGAACTCCAGTGGGCTTGTCCAGTGGTAGGGGGGACCAGGGAAGACGTGTGGCTATTGCTGGAGAGACCACTATAGCATAGAGCATGGGTGAGAACTACCCTAACTTCTCCCTCCTTCTTTCCCTCCAATCTTCCCATCATGTTCCCATTGGCTGTCAAGAGCCTGGAATGCCTAGCCTACAGGAGTCAGTCTTACCTGCAGTTCAAAGTAGAGAAGACAAATTGAGGGATGAAGTTGGGGAGAAACGGGCCCAGGACCCACATAGCACATACCTTACACATAAAGTGGTAAAATGTGGGTTGAATAATAGTATAGTTAACTGGTTCTATAACAGACTGAATAACTAGTAGTTGTAGACTGGGGAGCCAACAAAGGATGATTGATAGCCAAATTTACTGGGCAGTAGATCATTCATTTAACAAAATTGATCTTATGACCCTAGGCTGCGTTTACACCCTGTGTTGGGCCTAAAGTGTGCTCAACACAAAGGAGGTAGTTAGTCACACTATACTTCAGTTCATGTCTGGACTATAAGTCATGTTACATTAGCAAAAAAAAAAAAAAAGAAAAAAAAAATTGTGAATCCAAAGACTGGTATCTGGAGCTGAATCTGACAACTGTGTCCTATGAGAAATGTTGAAGGAAGTAGGCATGTTTTACCGAGAGGTGAAAAGACTATGTAGAATCTTGCCAGTTATCTTTACATAGTTGAAAGGTTGCTTTGTCATGTGGAAGAACTAATAATAATTACTAGCACTAATTGAGTATTTACAGTTCTAAGCACTTAACTCATTTAATCATCCTAAGACCACTGTTAAGGATAAGTATTATCGTACTTATTTTATAAATGAGAAATCTGAAGTCTTGACAGGTGATATCACCAGCCCTTAGCTCAAGCCTAGATAAATCTTTCAGACTTGAAGCCCATAGTTTTAACTACCATATGCTGTTCTACTGAATTAGACAAGTACCAGTGGATGAAGCTACCAGGAGGCAAAATTTGACTTGGCAAAATTTCATTGGCAAAATTTGATTTTCTCAATGAAAGTTAAACTTTCTTATTGTCTAATCATAGCAATGACTACTTCTGAAAATAGAAGGGTTCCATTCATAGATGTATTTAACCAAATGTAAATTATCTAGCGGGTTACTAATATCAGAAAAGAAGTATTATGAAAGATAAAAAGGGACGTTTCATAATGATAAAAAAGTCAAGTTGACAGGAAGACATAATAATCCTAAATGTGCATACATCTAACAACATAGTTTTAGAATATATAAAACAAAAATTGACAGACTTAAAAGGAGAAGTAAACAAATCCACAATCATATTTGGAGATTTCAACTCATCACCGTTATAGCTGATTACACAAACCAAAAAGAAAATGAAAGAGTTGAACAACACAGCCACCTTGATCTAATTGATATATGAGGGCTGTCTAGAAAAAAATCCAATCATAAGGCCATAAATGCATCTGTTTTTCATATTACATGGCTGGATAGTTTCCAGACAGCCCTTGTATACAAAACTTACAGCCAACAACTGCAGCATACACATTCTTTCCAAGTGCATCTGAAACATTCACCAAGGCAGTTATCTAGCAAAGTTGCTGCAGAAGATACTTTTCATCAAGCAGGAAATTGTGCTATTTGAATTTTAAGACCACTTCCACCTGAAATTCTAAAATTTACTCATCTTTTCCTAAGAATATCACCCTCAGTCAAGCTTCCCCATTGTGTGTTGCTAATAATAATGTCTTTTCAGCCACTTCCCAAATACAAAAGAGGCTGTGGAGACTTAATTCTGTATAAATATATGTGTGGGGCCCATCCTCAAACCTTGCTGATTCTTTTAGTTGAACATCTTGCCCATCTGCTCCCTCATTTATACATCCCAAGTCAAAGACTCAGCCTAGCTCCTGATTCCTGGCCGTTCTACCTCTGAAATCACCTATTACCGTAACCTGACCACCGAGATCAGCTTCTTGCTCCAAGTTACCCTGTGGGAGCAGGTCAGACCCTCACCCACAACATACTACTCCTATGAATCCATCTATTATCCTCCATCTCCTACAAAGACCCCAGAGTTTCAGAAATAACCCAATAATAGAATGAAATGATATGAGAGGACATCGCAACAAAGGAAAAACGGATAGATAAATTACATAAAATGAAAGATAACATGAGTACTCAGAATGCATTACTGTTTAATTGCTAGGTAGACCAAAATTGGCTCCAAGGAGGCTGGTGAATCTAACCAGTTTAAGACCTTCAGTAGCAGAACTGATTTTTTTCATGTAATAGTTTTGTGTACTTCTAAGTCCCCCTGGAAAATGTATCCCTCTTCCATGTTGCTCCATCCCCAGACTTTTGCAATTACATCGAAAATCATCCTCTTATGATGATTCCAATGCAGAATTCAGAATACCATAGGTGTTATGGGTGTGAGTTAAAATGCCCCCATGCACCCCAGATTACAGCTGTTTTCTTATTTAAAAAATAGAAATATGAATTTTATCTATCTCATAGGGTCCTTGTGTAGTTAAGGGGATAAAGTCAGGTTTAGACATGCTTACCACTTCTCTCCAAGCTCTGGACTAAGTGAGCTATCCACACAAGAATCAATACCAAATGGAAAGTGAACTCTGGTTTGTTTGTTTGTTTATTTGTTTGTTTTTTTAGATTTATTTTATTGTGTGAGAGAGAGAGAAGGGAGGAGGTCCTAGAGTTGTATATCATTAGTTGTGACATGGCTTCATTCCACACAGGTGGATGTGAGGCTGTGTGGGCAGGGACTAAACCAGGGACCTCCCACATGGGAGGTGAGAACCTTTACCACTGAGTCATCTCAACAGTTACCAGTTGCACCACAGTCCAGCATATGGTTTTCCCAGGGCCAGGAATCGAGCCCCATACTTTGCTATTGTGAGGCAAGCACTCACAATTCACTGCTTGAATTACCCTGGCATCCCTGAATTCCCTTTTTTAAATTAATAACTGGATGAACACGTGATTTTCTCCTTTCACCTCTCCCAATCTTGGGGCTTCTCTGGTAATTTATACTAGAGAACATGACTTAGAATAGGGGCCTCTTGTTTCCTATTCCTCCATCTTAACCTAAGAGTCTAGGTTTGCAAATCAGACCCTAAAGCAATCTTGTCTAACCCACAACCCACAGCCCATAGGCCGCATGTGGCCCAGGATGTCTTTTAATGCAGCCCAACACAAATTCATAAACTTTCCTAAGATATTATGAGATTTTTTTGCCATTATTTTTAGCTCATCAGCTATCATTAGTATTAGTGTATTGTATGTGTGGCCTAAGACAATTCTTCTTTCAATGTGGTGCAGAGTAGCCAAAAGGTTGGACACCCCTCTCCTAAAGTTACTTATCCATCCAGACTCATGAATAAGAAAATCTGCACCCACCCCCGACCCCCCACACAGTCACAAGCAGAAGCTGGAGTACTGTGCATGGGACGATGTCAGAGCTGTCTGATACAGGTAGACATGCAGGCCCAGCTGAGGACGCTTCACCACACCAAGAACTTCCCAGAGAGTCACAGGTTCTTACACACTTGAAGGTGCAGTCGCCTGCTTTCCAGTGATGGTGACCCAGTGAGTGCATTTGGCTATAACTAATCAAATTAGCAATTCATAACATAGGGACACACAGGGGAGGTGCTCAAGGGGCAAAACCTGTGGTGAGAGGCATGAACATTCCTTCCTCCTCCACAGCATGTAAAAGCACAGGGCATAAAACTCAGCACCTAGAAAACACTGAGTAAATCATATATATTTCACATTTTCCATATGGCTGTTATCGTTCTTTTAATGTAAAATTTGTTTCCATAAAATGTGTGCCCATTTATACTCCTCCCAACAACTTAAGAGAAAAAATAAAAAGGTTTCACCACCCTGTGCCGGATATCTATCTTTACTTCAAAGATTGTACTGAAATTCTATTTCTTTAGGAAATATTTTCTACTTGATGAAAGCTAGTGTTCATTTCCTCTTCCCTTCACCAGAAATGAGCAGTTTACATTCCATACTCCCTGGTATCTGCACATGTTGTTATTACTTCTTTATTTTTAGCTATCATCTCGCATAACTGGACAATTTGTCCCTGTGTCCTTGCTCTCAATGTCACTCATGTCTACTTTAGATCTGTTTTCCAGAGGGCACAAAGCCATATATGATTATTTCACTCAGCATGCATGGTGCAGAATGGGGTGTGTGTGTGTTGGAGAAGTAAATAATAAATGTACCCAATGTTTGACTATTATAGACAGAATGTAGGTCTTCATTCTTTCTCCTCCTAATATCAGAGAAAAGAAGGGGGAAGTGCAAAGAAATTTTTCTCCTGAAGATGTTAGAAAAAACTCTAAAGTGAGATATGGGTGTTAGCTAGTCATTTTATTTCTCCTTCCTCATTCTTCTCTCAAGTCCTTAATTGTAAGCGAGAAAGCCACAGAGTGTGATGGCATAAAGCACTACTGAGATTTGGAATCAAACTTGCGATGTGCAAGTTGCTCTACCAGCTGTTAGCCCTGTGACCCTGGGCAGAATATTCAACTTCTCTTACTTTAGTTACCTCAAACAAAATGTAAGAATATCAACAATGCCATTTTTGTTGTATTGTAAGAATTAAATAATTCAATATGTGTGAAATAGCATGATATCTGAAACAAAGGAAATGTTTAAAAAATTAAAGCCAGTATGATTTAATATTGGCAATGATCATTTTATTCATTTCAAATGGCATTGAGTACAGAGCTCTACAGAAATTAGAAAAGACTCACTTATTTTTATTCTCCTATTGTCCAGCTTCCTACAAGAAAATAAACACTAGCATACTTAAGTTCCCAAGGACAGATGAGATAGAGCTCACCTGCCAAGCTGAAGGTTATCCCTTGGCAGAAGTGTCCTGGCCAAATATCAGTGTTTCTGCCAACACAAGCCACATGAAGACCTCTGAAGGCCTCTATCAGGTCACTAGTGTTCTGCGCCTGAAGCCACCACGCCCTGTCAGAAACTTCAGCTGTGAGTTCTGGAATGCTAATGTGAAGGAACTTACATCAGCCACTATTGACCTTCAAGGTAAGAGCTGCCCACCCCTCCTAGCTCTCTCTATTAGGGTTCAGGCAAGAAATAGATGACACACTCAGAACAAGTCGTTTGAGGAACATGTAATATGTTGTTATGAAGTTGTGATCAGGGTTTAGAGACACTACTAAGGATAGTGAAGGATCCCAGGGCTTCAATATGGGGGAGCAATTACCATTGTAGGGGAGGTTACTAAAACCTGGAGGAGGGAGCTGTAGGGAAAGCACACTTGATAGGAACTATGGCCTCCAGTAGAGTTGCTGCCACTACAGCAACTCCAAAGGGCAGATGCTGGGTGAATGAATACCCCAACCACGTTCTTCTCCCACCCTCCAAACTCCCACTAGCACCTCTCATTGACTGAACCCAGATGAAAATCAGAGAACAAGGGATTCCGCTTATGTTCCATAAAGATCAACTTCTCAGAGCTCTAAGCATAGCATTGAAGAGTAGAGGATGGATCTGAAGAGGAAACAGTGCCTTGAGTCAACAGGATGAATCTGACTATTTTGCTGAATTTGCCACCAGCCAAGTGGTTTGGGGGTTTTACAGGAAAACTGGCCTCTTGGAAAAATCTTCCAGAGCTTTCCCTGGCTCTGCTGAATCTCATACTTTGGAACTTCATACACCAGCAAAATTTCAAAAAATTTTGGAAATCTGACATTATTTTATTTGTCAAGTAAGAACATTTACTTGCCAAATAAGAACAACTAGCATCTATAGACAGGTCATTTTATTTCACAAGAAATAGGTCATGTTATCACCAAGTGCATAAGTTTCCTATTGTTCCTGTAACAAATTACCACAAAATTTGCTGGTATAGGGCAATGCAAATTTATTAGCTTACACTTTGAGAGATCAGAAGTCTGAAAAAGGCTTCACTAAGCTCAAATCAAAGCGTCAATAGCATCAACATAGCACATATTCTAAAAGAGAATTCATCTTCTTGGTTTTTTCAGCTTCTAGAGGCCACCTGCCTTCTTTGGCTCACAAACTCTTCTTCAATGTTCAATGTCAGCAATTTCAGTACTCAGACCTCTGCTTTTGTTATCACATCGCTTTCTTTAACTCTCTTGCCTCCCTCCTCCATTGTTAAGGAACGCTTGTGACTACACTAGATGCCTTCCCCCCCTACTCCACATCAACTCAATAATTCAGGATGATTTTCTCATTTCAAGGTCTTTAATATAATCACATCTGCAAAACCCTTTGGCAATATAGGGTAACACATACACAGATTTCAGGGATTAGACCATGGCCATCTCTGAGGGAAGTCATTATTCTGCTACCATACAAATAAAGGATACAATTTCAGAATATACGACAGTCCATAATACTGATTAAATATAGAAAATTTACAATAACATCATCATATTCACTTTCTGTCCTTTGTCTTAGACAAAGCACAGCCTATGATGAGGACTTGTTGGAAGGTGGGTATTTGGTGACTCCAGAGAGCAGAAGTGAGAAGTTTAGGAGGTTAAGATAGGAAAGAAGAAAAAGCAAATATAGAGGTACATTATCAAAGTAGTTGATGTGCGCAACAGAAACTCAAATATGCAAGGACCTCCTAGAGGTATACATATGGCTTCCTAAGATGTTTACTCAAAAAACTTTATTTAGGTGGAAAGACTAATCCATCTGCTTTCACTTCCAATGGTTGACAGTTGTATCCAGGCGTATAAATTCTCTTCACCTGTGAGCTGTGAATGCATGTGGGCTGAGTGAGCTCCCTCCAGCCCTCTGTAGCATCAGAGTCAACCCAGAGCAGAAAGCAAATACCCACTTGATGTGAATCACTGACTATGAAGTGAGTCAAAGCCCAAACAGAATTCTACCCACTCTCTGTCTGAAATCTAAGGAGCAGCTGAGATGAAGTGAGGCAGGACTACAGCAGGTTGTCTCCTGCACTGCTCAAGTTCCCTCATGCCCTACATTAAGTCCACTGACTCTGAGCCTTCAGGCAGAGAGCAGCTACAATCTCTGCAAAAAAAAAAAATTATATGCAAAAGTTCATAGAACAAACTATAGTTCCTGTTGCTGCAATGGATCCCAAGGCACAATTGATATTTGTCATCTCTCATTTATCATACAGTCTAGCTATCCCTCACTCAGCACTTCAGATGCAATAGTTTGTTTGCTTGGGGGACTCAGATTTTCAACCCTGATCATTGGAGCCCCAGTTGTTTTGCTGTTTGCTGACGGGTTGCAACAATTGCTTTTTCACTGTTACTACTGGGCATGAACGTAACAAGAATCAGAGAATAGGTGGATCCCTGAGTTCTAGGCATAGTCTTCCTTGCCTTCAATATGTAACAGCATTCAAATTTTTCATGGTAATTAAGATTGATTACTCCACCAATATAATTCTTTTCTTTGCCTGATGGTCCACCAGTGGCTAGAGCTCAAGGCAGTAGCTATAACTTTAGATACAGTAGAACTTTTTCCATTGGTACAAAATTCTTTGATAGAAGCATTTACCACTATAAAGCTGGATCTTTAATCCATAATCCCCAAATGTGTGAAGATGAGAAGCAAAAGTTCTACAAGCAGGTCACTGGAAGTAATGGTGAGAGAGTCCATCCTTCAGCACTGGGGGAGCCTTGGCATAGAAACCGTGCATGCTTGAAGCAAGACTGCCAGGCGGAAGTGAGTCAAAACCTACACAGAACCATCCATCACTCATCCACATTCAGCCATGGCTGAAATCAGGAATGAGACAGGCAGGATATGAGTTGGGACATAAGAATTATCCACTCCATCTCAAAGTAAAATAAATTTTATCATGAACTGTCACCAATCAACAGATTAGACAGAGAACTTTGATATGACTTAATGCCAATTAACTTCCAAGTATTTTCTTCTGAAAAACAAACAAAAAAAACAAAAGACCCTTCCTAATATAGTTCTTATAAGGCAGCCAGCTGCACTGTCATTTCCAATTCCCCAAACCCCTATCTACACTTCACTCCCAAATTCCAAAATGAAAATTAGCCCAGCTTCTTTCTAACTAAATTATTATAGTGAAGTGAGAAAGTAAAGAGAGGAGACATGCTAAAGATCTTGATAGAAATAAAGACATTAGAAGCATACCATTTTTAGGGTCAGCTTTGTATGAAAACAGTGAATTGTGCAAGTTGGTTTTTCAATAATCTGTTTTTATCACAGTCAAGACCATCAGACTTGTCACCTTATGAAAACTGAGCTGTAACTAACTGATCCTAGAGAGTTAGAGGTTTAAAACACCAACAATCCCAGGGGGATTTGTTATTCCTGGATTGTTTACTCAATTGTCCTTTGTTATGTGGAGTTTCCTCCTTGGTTAAATGTAAGCCAGTACTTTGGATGAAATGTGGTTGTCTAGGACACTTATATAAGAATCTCCACAGAAAGGACGGGGAGCTGGGTAAAGTGAATTCGAAAATAACTAGAATCTACCCTTTGTACCAGTGTTAACAGTGTTTTTTTTCCTTTGTGGTTGAGAAGTGGAAGGACAGCCTAATCATTCCTCTAGAAACCTTGAGGCTGAGAGAAGTTAGACCTGAAGTGAGGTTGCCCCTCTCTCTCTCTGGGAGCCAACATAGCTGAATAAATAGTCACCAGTTGTGAGATGGGCTTGTGGGTCTGCATCAGAGTTTGGGATCTCCTAGGATGCCACCTACAAGTGCAGCTGGCAGGGAGACAGAGAAGTCTTTATGCAATTAGATTCTCAACCTAGTTTGACCCATCTTTTTCAACTTTCTGTTCATCCTACTATCCCCAGATATGGACCCTCTGCCCCAGTCAGCTTCCCTTCCTCACCATGTGCTCTCAGAATGTGCTTGCACCTCTCCCACCTCCATGACCTCTTCACTCGGGCAGGTTCTTTCACATATAAAGCCAACATACACTTCACCAGTTCTAAGCCCACCCTCCCTCTGTGGTGGCTCATGTAACTCCAAGATACAAGGGGTCTTCCCTCATGGCACCTCTTAAGACCAATTACTTGTACCCTTTATCTGTTTGCCTGTGACTGTACTTGTCTTTTCTCTTTCATTGCTATTTCATTTTCCAGGTATTTCAATCATTCACATGAGTCTTCTTTATACCTAGATGGAAGCAAAAGCAGGGTGCTCTGCTCATAATAAGTGCTCAATAAATGTCAGATTAATGGGTTGAAAACAGTCTGATGATCCCAGCTGCCAGATAGCGAGGACAGCCAGATCAGAGCAGCCAAGTCCCCTGGTTTGTGTAGAAATACCAGCAACAAAATAACTAAAGTCACACTTCCTCCCACAGGTTCCTGGCTTCTATCTCTCAAAGCCATTTTAAGTAGTCTTATTACTGTCCCCTTTGTACTCATTCTTGTAGGTTGAGCTGCTCATTGTTGATTTCTGTAACCCACCACAAGCTTCTCTAGAAGTCAGTGAATCAAACAAACACAGCAATAAAATTCTGGGGGTAGGAGGTGCTCCCATGACTCTAGAATGGATGACTGAGCATTCTAACTTTCAATCGGAAATTGAGCACTGAGATGATTTTCCTTTTAAAACCAAGTTTCTTCTGCTAAGTCTGTTGCTGCATTTTCATTAGAAAATATAATGAAACTGGAGCACAGTAAATAACTATAACAAGATTGTTATAGGGTGGGCGGAGAAACCCTCCCAAGAGACCTGGCAGTGACTCTCTGGTGGTGGTCAAGCCCGTGAGCTCTGAAGTCAGAGGGACTTGAACTTCAAATCCTCTCTGCTACTTCTTAGTATTGAGAACTTGAACATGTCACTGAACCACCCTAGAACTGCTCCTCATTTGTAGAATGAGAATAGATATTGGTAAATACCTTGTGGTATTATTGTGAGGATTCAATTAAATATACTTGTAAAGCCTTAGCACTCAGAAAGTATGGAAACAGGAAAAAGATATGGCACCTTTGGCAAGAGGCATGGCTTCCTTGTGAGTGGATAGGACTGTGGGTAAGGATAAAACAGTTTTCCCATTGCATCAGCATATCATTCTTAAGTAGCATTCAAGTGTTATAAAACAATTTAAAAGAATACGTATTAGGATATAGGCTAAGAGACCTCAAAAAATATTGATTCAAATAACATAAAAGTGTATTTCTTTATTTTTGTAATTTTCAGAGATAGAGCTGTTGGTTCAGAGAAGATCAGTAGCTATATTCCATGAAGTCATTCAGGGATCCAGGTTCTTCTTGTTTTGTCATTCTCCAGGGTGCTAACCCTATTGTCAAAGTGGGTCACTGCCACATTCATGTATCAGTCTTCAGAAATAAAAGGTAGACATATTCAATATTTTAAGTCCAAGACTCAGTAGTCTCTAAGAAGCCATGTACCCAGCTACACCTAGCTAGTACTAGGGAAGAAGGGGAGAATAGATTTAAGGAATAAGCAGCAGTCTACCACAAGGTAACCAATGACAAGGAAGGTCAAGTTAGGTGAACTGGATAGATGGTCAATTCAACTCAACACATCCTTACTGACACCTTTCATGTAGCTGGTGCTTGGCTTTATAGGAGATTCAGAAGTGACTTAGGTAAATGCTTTCTACTCTAAATATTTACAATCTAAGCAGACGGGAGTCCTGTTGGATGTTCAACATTAGAAAGTCTCCAGGGATGATTAGAGCTTTTGCATGTGAAAGGGACTGTGAGGGAACCTGGACAGGACAAGTGTTTGTATAAAGGCACTGAGGTAGGGACCTCTCCTGTTGGAGAACAGTGGGGGTCCCAGGACTCCTTGACTCATGGTGCTACATGCAGCAAGAGCTTCAAAAGCACTTCCTGGAAGTGAAGGAGCAGACCACAGTCACCACGGGTTATTCGTGTGTGCTAAGGGATGCTTACACTTACACCGTAAGTGTGCTACACTTACGGTGGTGATCATTTCACAGTCTACACAAACATGGAATCCTTATGTTGTACACCTGAAACTAATATAATGTTATAGGTCAATCATACCTCAATAAAAAAGATTTTTTTAAGTATGGGTTACCCAATATGTAGATGAGCTAATCAATTCTTTCCTCCCTTAATGCTCACCACACTCTTTTGGATAGAGACAAATATCTGTGAGGCCTAAACTTTAGATCAGACAGATCTGGGTTTGCAGTCCTGGCTTTGCCACTTATTTAGCAGTGATAACCTTAGTTAGATTATTTAGCCTCTTTGAGCCTTACCTCCTCAATGCTTAAGACAAGAGGCTCAGATTAAATTCCATCTACTCCTTTCTCAGCTAAAACTGTCTCTGGTTCTCAGGTGGCACTATGACAGGGGTGGGGGGAGGGCAGTTGGCAGAACTGAGCCTGTCCTCCTGAGCTGTCCGGCCAGGTTTTTCTCTGACCAGGCTGTTGTATTTATACTATATATGTTACTCCACGAGGCAAAGTTCAGGCTTTTGGAAAGGGCACAGCTTACGCTGCCTCCCCTCCCAACTGCCTACAGTGAACCCTCCTCTAGCCCTGTCACTGGGGCTCTCGTTCTATAACGCAGATGCCCAGACCTCCTCTTTACGAGGTTTTCTCCAGCTCCAAAGTGACTCTTATCATCCACCTCTCTACTAAATTTATCTTTTCCTCAGTGCCAAGACCTTGATTAGCTATGACAAGGAAAAGAGCTCATTATAGTAATTCACAATGAGTGGATTTTGTATATTAACACTGCCTACGATACTTTATTTTTTCAAAAAAATTCTGATTCCTTGAAATTGAATAACTAATGTTATTCAAAGTTATAAATTCTAAGCACTATGAGTGCATGACAGGGGAGGGGGAGACACTTCGGGGCTGAGGGACTATCCTACCTAGAAAGAGAGAAAGAGGAGGAGGAGGAAAAGAGGGAGGAAGGGAGGGAAGGAAGGAAGAAAGGAAGGAAGGAAAGAACGAATGAACAGACAGCCTGCCAGCCAGCCAGGATAGCTCAGGAGGTTGAGCACTTGCCTTGCAACCATGAGGTCCAGGGATCAAATCCTGGCCCAGCCCATGCAAACCCACATGCTGAACTGCAACACAGCTGGTAACCTCCAGAATGGTGGCAAGGGTTCCCACCTGTCACCTGTCATGAGAGAGGATCCCAGTTCATTTTCACCTTGTGCAGCCCCACCACCACCTGTATGGAACAAAATTATGTCAAAAAACTAATGATGAACAACTATGGAGACTGCTCTGGGCCCTCCCCACTCCTCTCCCTCTCTCTCTCTCTCTCTCTCTCTCTCTCTCTCTCTCTCTCACACACACACACACACACACACACACCTTCTATCAATTAATAAAATAACTCTTTAACCCAAAAAAAGAAAAG